>CM068874.1:13226435-13458935 GCA_035149815.1 Branchiostoma lanceolatum
TAATACTGCATGAACGTAGTTTTCAGGTTCAATCAGATAGCTAACAGTTGAGCTGTTGATCTAACGCTGGAAGAAAAAACTCAGTGTACACTGCCTGAAGGGGGCGAAGTACTGGTTGTAAGGATGTACGCGTACGGTTTGTTTCTTTGGTCTTTCTATGTCGGAAAATTCCTATACATGCACTTATACTGAAGGCATCTGAAGCTGTTGGTATGCTTATCTAAGACATACCAATATTTCGTCACGTATGAAGACTTTGGGATTTGCTGAAAACCTTCCATGAGTCACGTAATCAATGAAGAAACATCGTGTCCGTGACACATCAAAACTCATAAACAAACATCAATCTTGTTTCATGTCTTGATCATTCTATGAACTGCTTATGGTTCCATCCAACAGGGAGGTCTGATAGGCCTTTTGTTCAGCCTGTTCATTACCCTGTGGATCGGAATGGGTAAGATCGTGTGGCCGATGTCTGGATTGCAGCCACCGATCTCGATCGAAGGATGCCCGGCTGATCTCCCTGCCAACGCTACGGCAAACTTCACCACGAGCCCCGTCATGCCCACCAGCACGGCACTGTACAACTTCACCACTCCGGCCGGACCTACCGTAGTCGAGTAGTAAGTAACAATAACGTCTGAAGCGCTTTTATACGAGTATGTCTTTGTGTTTCCATGGGCCACGTCATCAGTAATTTTACAAGTAACACATTCGGTGAATATAACGTACGTAACGTGCTACTAGAATAGCTGAGACAAAATCTCGAGGAATCCCTCTTTGCTTGTTGCTCTAATGTTGTTGTTATTGTCTAGAAAGGGAAGACAGCGAAAACTCTGAACGACCGAATGTTTGTTTTTCCCAGTCCCCCTGAATCAGCGCTGTACGAGCTGTCTTACATCTACCTCGGAGCGGTGGCCACGCTGAGCTGCGTCATCGTGGGACTCTTGGTGAGCCTCGTCACTGGTATGTGAACGTGGTTACATCTTTGGCGATTTTTGTTTCAACAGAGCACGTGTCGTGCGAACATTACACTACCACGGGATAAAGTAACGTTGCCTACACATTCATGGACAGCGGATATCTAACAGTCGTTGTTACTGATCTTTTGATATAACACGATCTTGATCATAAAAAATCATCCTAACTTGTATCGTGGTTCTGGTCATATGCATATTAATATCCCTTTGTTCACAGGCCCACAGGATCCGAAGAAAGTGGACCCTAAACTGATCGTCCCGTTCTACGACAGCGTGTTCTGCTGCCTGCCCAACAGCTGGCTGGAGTGGCTGCGCTGTGGAGTCAGACATGGGGAGGGGGTAAGTAGGGATGTCCCATAGCCAGACTGATGAGTAAGTCGGTAAAAGTGAGCGAAGTGTGTATGGATAAGTTATTCCTCGACGAACAATCAGCACTAAGGTGTTGTTAAGGTGCTGTTAACAGATAGAGCAAATAATTTTACCAAGAAGAAGTCGTCAACCCGTCGATAACCAATCAGAACCAAGGACAGACTCCACATTTATGTTTATGTCTTTTCTCTCTATGTGTTTCTCTCTCTCTCTCTCTCTCTCTTTCCTCTCTCTCTCTCTCTCTCTCTGCATATAAGAATATGTTTTGCGTGTGTGTGTGTGTGTGTGTACGTGTATGTGTGTGTGAGTGAGTGTGTGAGTGAGTGAGTGAGTGAGTGAGAGAGAGAGTGTAAGAGAGAGGGGGCTATTATCGTGTTACCATCTAACACTGTTGACAGTACTGATATCCCGTCTATCCGTCTTCTCCAGGGCCTGTCACCTGTGGAAATCGAGATGTCTCCTGCCGCCCGCAAGTTTTTAACGAATGACTCGGGTGATGGCCACAGCCCAACTCACGTTTGACAACGGCATAAATATATGATGTATACCTACTTTACAATGAGTACAACTTGTCCAGTACAGAATCGGTTATCTTAGTCATCGAAGTTAAGTGATCTGCATACCTGATTTAGTCTTTGGTTATCAGCGAGAAACATTCCCTGATAAGCCACTATGGCCACTGACCATATTTACCTGATTCTTAAGAAAAATGTGTCAGTTTATTTTGTTCTTCCTGTCTCATGCGTTATGACAGATCTTTCTCCTGGTATTAGTTAAAGACTGTATCGGTTATAGTTTGTTGCACTTTGATAGCATATCTCAACGACAATCATATGTCCTTGTTTGAATATTTTCACTTTATTATTTGGCTAAGATAAAAGTTATCGTTATATTTTATTTCTCTATGGGTGCTAAGAGTCAGTGAAGTTTGTAATCTCTATATTACAAAATGAATAATAGTCTACTGATAAATGATAGTGGATGATGTCTGAAACGTTTGACTTTGTCAGAGACTTGAGAGTTGTAAGAATTGTGACATGTGATATCGTATTATGTACCTGGATGTGTAATCTCCATGACTGTATCGAGTTTGCCTTATTCTTCTTCTTATCGTTAATGCACACGGTCTTGATGACGACCATTCTGGCATGTTGGGAATGTCGTGTAAAGTGCATTTCCCAAGGGCACAAGATCGGTGACACGGCAGGATTCGAATTAACCGGGGACCATTTGGCTCTGAGCCAGATTCCATGTCTTGGTTTCGTACGCAGTTGTAGCGGTGTCGTATATGAAATACGTCATGCATAACGCTTCCAGCTATTTAAACTTGCTGTTACTGCTTCAGGAGTTTCCAGCGTATACAATCCCTGTGCATATAGCCTACGATGATTGAAATGAACGAACTAATGAATTTCATAAGACATTCCTGTCGTTCTCGCATGTAAATGTTATTTTGCAAACCCTGTCCGGTGACTGATTACTTCATTCATTATTCTACTACACGGTGGTCTGACGATCTGTGTGTGTTTTGTGGTCGGAGCAGAGTTTCCAGCGTATACAATCCCTGTGCACATAGCCTACGATGATTGGGATGCATTAACTAATGAATTTCATAACACATTCCTGTCGTTCTCGCGCATGTAAATGTTATTTTGCAAACCCTGTCCGGTGACTGATTACTTCATTCATTATTCTACTACATGACCTGATTTCTAAATGTTCGTGGTCTGACGATCTGTGTGTGTTTTGTGGTCGGACCAGAGTTTCCAGCGTGTACAGTCCCTGGGCACATAGCCTACGATGATTTAGATGCATGAACCAAGCACATTATATAGGATGTAATGTCCTTGCATGAACTAATGAATTTCATAAGACATTCCTGTCGTTCTCGCATGTAAATGTTATTTTGCAAACCCTGTCCGGTGACTGATTACTTCATTTATTCTACTTCATGACCCGATTTCTAAATGTTCGTGGTCTGACGATCTGTGTGTGTTTTGTGGTCGGAGCAGAGTTTCCAGCGTGTACAATCCCTGGGCACATAGCCTACGATGATTGGGATGCATTAACTAATGAATTTCATAACACATTCCTGTCGTTCTCGCATGTAAATGTAATTTTGGAAACCCTGTCCGGTGACTGATTGCTTCATTTATTATTCTACTTCATGACCCGATTTCTAAATGTTCGTGGTCTGACAATCTGTGTGTGTTTTGTGCTCGGAGTAGACTTACAATATACACACTGAAGTCTAACTCCGGAGCGTGTAGTTTGACCGTTGTATCTGTAACCTCATTTCCGGCCTATTTCATAGGACCCCTTTCTACGGGCAGTAGCATAATCACACGAACATTTTGCCAAGACGTCCATTCCAAGTCACCAAGAGGGTTTTATAATAATATTTGTAATAATTTAGAAACAATTCTAACAAAAGAATATCTGACTGACAATACTTCTAAATTTTTCTAACAGATTGAATATAAAAATATGAATTTATTTGAAGTCGATTAGATAATTTAGAAATATTTTGAAAGGAACTTCACAAAAATGTTTAGAATGATTTCTAAACATCGATGTGATTTTTTCACTTTTAGAAATATTAACAAAAAATGGTAGAAAATGGTTAACAATGGTAGAATGGTGATTGCCCCATAAAAGTATGTGCTAATCCGGCCCTTCTGTCTGCTTTTGTACATCTTTAGACTTCACTGCGGGACACTGTTGGGTCCTTTGTGGAAAGCATTCTTCCCTATACTTCGCAAGAATGTGTGAATTGCTTTCTTCCTAGCCCTCTGACCTATTTATAAAGATGTTACAAACAATGTTAAGAAATGGTAGGAAATTGTAAATAATGGTAAATAATGGTAGAATGCCGTTACCATTATTTAGAAACTGTTAAAAATATCATATTCCATATGATAGATATGTCTTAAGTTTTAGAAAACCGGAGAAACATTTATAAAGTTGAAATCACATTCAAAATATTTCTTAAGTATGAAATCTCTCACACAAATAATTACAATAGATTGAAAACATTTGTAATCAAGGACAATAACAACCCTCTTGGTGACTTGGAATGGACTCTAAGGAGAACGGAAATGGTGATATCAGTGATAGCACTTTGCTTGTGGAGCAAGACGTTTTCTCCAGTATCAAAATCGGACCTACCATTGTCGAGATATAATAAAGAATTGACACCGAAAAATGATGATCTTTGGGCAGTGACTTTTGTAATGCTTAATGGATGTGAACTATTGGCCCTATATATATATACTATGGGCCTAGTACCAAACGTGCACGTAGAAGTATTGTTAGTCAAATGTGGCACCACTCGACCAAGTAAAGAGCACTGTGGAACAATAAAGTTTGATCTTCACTTATCAATTGTTGTGATTCTTGCATGATACTAAATATAGTCTACACGATAACTAAGTAATGTTACTTAGTCAATAACTAACATTACCTACTCGATTTTGGCCTTTAGATTGCTGTATTTTTTTGCTTTAATAGCCTCGTTTGCTAAGATTAGACATTCATAGTTTGAACTTGAACGACTTGTGTTATTTGGTTAGAGAAGATGATCAACTGACATAGCTCTTGCCAAGTAGGAACTTAATTTGCATAGTAAATGAGGAACATTTATGATAAGTCATTCGAAGAGCTAGAGGTTAACATCATTTGCAAAGGTGTGGGGTTTCAGAACTCAAGTTTTGTTTTACTACATTTATATAGTGAGTGGGCATGTCATATACTGTGTGTGTGCATCTGCGTATGTGAGTGCGTGTGTATGTTTGTTTGTGTGTGTGTGTGTGTGTGTGTGTGTTTTTAGTAAGGGATCGTATTTGTGTGTAGCCTGGGTGCCATTCTATTTCTACCGGGGCTCCTACACTAGTGTAGGAGCCCCGGTAGAAATAGGATGGCACCCACTGGCTAATGTGTGTGTATGTGTATGTGTGGGTGTGTGCTTTGCACATCATGTATTTACACGACGGACAATTTGGGGCATCAAAGCTGATTCTGTGCACACATGTACTGATAAGGTCTCACAAACACGCAAATTACCCAACTTGTGTAGTCAAGGTAACGGTGCAAACAAGTAACTGACGTCACAAATACGCAGGGTCACGTGATTCAGTTGATCAATCATTCGAACTGAGGAGAGCTGCGCTGTCGACTAGAAACTTGGTGAGTTCTTCTTCTGTGTGAAGACATTTAAAATCGCCACAAAGCACAGCTTTACCCCTTGTGTAATTGATACTGTTTGTTTATGCAGTGATACAACAGAAGTACTGACGACAACTGCGATAAAATTGTTGTGTAACAGTGTGTTTCATACGCCACTTACCGTCCGGGAGATTACTACTCGCCTCGTGCATTTCAGGTACAACTGACTATTGTAAGACTTGTCACAAAATGATGGCAGTATTTTCCCAGCAGGCATGCGTGCTAATATTTCTTTTCCCCTCCTTACTTCGAGTCTTAACTTACTGCTACCCCGCACACTTTTCGAACTTGATAACTTTGTTTACTGCATGGGACGAAACTATAAGTTACCAAGACTAGAGCAACCTCCTTGACTAGAGGAAACTTTCACTCAGATCAAGGAGGTTGCTCAAATGTTGGACAGGCCCGTTGCGTAAATGATGCAGAGCAAAGTTACACAACCGTTAGAACCGCCCCATCGGAGTATTTGATTAACGCTTGAAACTGGGGCAAAATGGAGCGTCACAGTGAAAATGGAACTATCAAAAGAAAAGGACATTAGTTGCGAAAGCCTGCTACTTCAACTGCACTATCTTTGAGAACCTACAACAAGTGATCATGTTTGGACCTAAACTTCCATCAAGAAATCGTTGTCATTGAGGAAAACGTTCGTTTTCGGGAGAAGTTAAAACACAAGCATGACTGTTTTCGAAGCAAACACAGAAAAGCGGCTGAATAGGTCGACCATTGTTAAAAGTTAATTAGTGAAGAAAACACTATTTGATGATAACGAGCTCCACTCAATATCATATAGCTCTTGGCAGGAACTGCTCATTTCCGGCTTTATAGCTCTAAAATTTGCCCAGGGAAGGTAGAGTGTTAAAGAGCGAGTGAACTCACCAGGGAACAGTTACATAAGGACACTTTACATATAGTGTACTTAGGGAATTAGTAGCCCCCTCCACCTTTTGTATGCTTAGTAGAAGACTCTAGATTATTTAGGAGTCTAAAATGCCGACCAATGTTGACTGTATCCCCCTTGTAAAAGATTGCCGAGCCTGTTAAGCCACTTCAGAGAGTCTGATAGCTTTGGCCATGTGTCAAGTATATATTGGCTCCTGAATTGCGAAGTTATTATACACGGATTTCTTAACAACTTGCTCAAGTTTCAACGCCCAAGTAACTTCTGTGGAGTTAGACTTGAGGTAGAACTTGGGTGGTATTGGGTATGGTTCGGTAAGTTATTAGACCAGGTGCGCTTTTCAAATGTTTGTGCGGTCACGTTCAGCTAAGCACACTGACCAGTGTGCAATAATCTAGGGGTTTCAAATATAGTGACCACCAATAATATGGATTCAGATTACAATTTTTTCCCTGCTGCCTAATTCTGTAAGCAATAGAGAATTGGATGCCAAACGGCTACTTCAGTGTGCTAAAGGTTGATATGTATATATGCAAATAGGCTTGCACTGGGAAGAAAGTTGGATATGACATTGACGTTGATTTTGGCTGCTATTTGTCCTTGTCTGAAGTACCGCAGCTTCTGAAGTGCGTGCTTGTCTTTGTTTTTGTTTCTGGGGGGTTTGTTTGACATTGATAGACGGCTCACGTTCACGTTTTTGATAAAATAGTCCCCGTGGATGCATGTTTGTGTAATCAGGTGTGGTCGGGCGGACGGATTCATGCAACGGGCCGCTTCTGTTCAATTTTCACAAAGCATTTGGGTCCGCTTTAAGAGACGAGACCACCCGTCACATCAGCGCAGGGCGTTCCACGTAAGGCGAAGTCACCTAGTTTATATAGGTCCGAAAAGTGTTAACGACAACCTAAGACTAGAACGTAATGTGAAGAAATGTTTGTCGAAGTAGTCTTTGCTTTAATTCATTTTCAAATGACTTGTGTTAAGAATTCTAATGTGTCGGTTAAAACCGTCCAAGAAAGTATTTTTGCTTCTGTCCCAATAGTGCTGAGTTACCATGGCAACCGAGCCGCTGTACTTCGGCGTGTGGGACTACGTGGTGTTCTCCGTCATGCTGTGCGTGTCGGCAGGCATCGGGCTGTACTACGCATGCACGGGCGGGAAGCAGAGCACACAGAAGGAGTTCCTCATGGCTGATAAGGTCAGTCACAAAAAACTTTCAGGGCTCATTGCTATTGTTAACTAAAGATTGACTATATACCGTTTGTAAGCCTGAACAGAAAGCAACCTACACAACATCGATCAGCACTGCATTCAGCAGCATATATAAAGGCAAAGTTAACATTGAAACTGTGTGTGTTGGGTACGGCAATGCTAGTCTCTGCGTAGAAATTGAACAAGTAGGCGGAATAGTTTGCCGGAGAAGATAGCCAGTCATAGAGTTACGTATATCAATTCATAGTTCGCGGATGGTACTTTTTGCTACTTAAAACGTCTGACCATTTCCAAAATCTATCCAGTTGGTTGAGTAACTGTTCTTTGGCGTCTTTTATTAACTACATGTCTAACCTTTATCGACGTACGTGCAACTCTGTTTGACTATGTCTATTAGAGACTACGAATTTAAGAATACCCTGGCAATTTCTGTTCGTCGGCAATATTGTGCTTTTCTGTCCGACTAGTGATTGTGAGACCAACGGTATATTGCCGTATAGGCTCTAGCTACATGGACAGATTTTACATGTAACACGTTTATCATTGCTTCAATTCGTTTTTTCCCCAGTCCATGTCAATGTTACCCGTGGTCATGTCCTTGCTAGCCTCGTTCGTCTCCGCTGTCACGGTGCTGGGAAGTCCTGCAGAGGTGTACAGAAACGGCACCATGTTCTGGTTTTTCGCGGTGTCGGGTTCCTTGAGCATGGTGCTGGTAGCGAGGCTATTTGTACCGACCCTCTACAACCTGGGCCTGACCAGCACTTACGAGGTTTGTACATTTCTGTTACTACAGATATGCTGTCACTGTTTTACATTTTCGTAATTCGATCATGTGCCTTATAGCTGCTGGATGTAAGGGCCCTGTCACACTTGTGCGTATATTCAAGTGCGCGTGAGTTGCGCATCAACATTTTTTTTGGTTTAAATAAGGTTTGCGGGGGAAAAGTTGTTTTCTACTTTAACCCACCATTGTGCAGCCTAGTGATCGAACCTAAGAAATCAGTTCTTCGGCTGCAAACCAAAAACATGTTAAGACGCAACCCATTCGGACTTGTGACGTGTGACAGGGGCTTTATACTCTTTCCCACTAGAGGCTGCGACCACGCTGCGACCGCTGAGCGCCCGAAGATTTGACAGATTGCTCAACGAATTCCATCGATGAAGAACGATTTGCTTTTACGTTTTGTGTGTTCAGTTGTCTTTTATACCATCCTTTTAGATTTTGTATCATATTCCAATCATTATTATGGAAATAAAGGGTCACACAAATATAACCTATTTCTCCTTGGAAATAATTGGTTTTTATTGTCCCCTTCCAGTACCTGGAAATCCGGTTCTCCAAGACTGTTCGTTTACTGTGTACCGTCCTCTTCGTGGTGAACATGGTCAGTATGTTGAAGAGCTAAGCAAACATTTTATCAACAAGTGTTAGCACCATAACAACATATTTTGAAAACTGTTATGAACGGGTCAAACGAATATTGTTATTTTTCACCCACACCACGCCTTTTAGCCTGAACTCAATCAAGCTCCTGTAACGGATTGCCGCCCTGTAACCGCCTAGCCGTCCGGGGAGGGGACAGAAATCCTCGGACAGCTGGAGTTTGCGTTATACAGACTACACGCCTTTTATCTGAATTGTTAAAGTTTCTAAAGGACAATAGAAACTGGTAGGCTAGAGAAGCAATGGAAATCACACACTGCCACACACCCTTTCTTATTTAATGTAAGTACATGCAGACACTTTTAACGAAACTCAACCAATTTTCGTTCATAATTTTGTATAATGTTGATAGGTGAATGGAGCGTCTAGACACAGGGGGAAAACTCCACACACCATCTGAAGATAACAAATTTTATTCATAAACAAACCATATTGGGTTAGGTACTGTCAATAGTTGTCGACATGAATGGCAAATACTTCATCATCATATTTGTGAATTACCAAATAACGTGTGATACTGATAAGGCCGCAGGGCATTAATGGTTCGTCGAGAACATGCGGATATACTATTAACTCATTACACATTGAATTTAACTTTCTCAGCTTTTAACTCAGTACACATTCAATTTAACTTTGTCAACTTTTAATTCTGTACAAATTGAATTAAACTTTCTCAACTTTTACTATTAACTCATTACACATCGAATCAAACTTTCTCACCTTTCAACTCAGTACACATTCAATTTAACATTGTCACTAGACAATATCATTCCTCTGAACCGCTTGTGTCAGAGATACAGCAAAGCCATCTGCAAACCCTTCTGAAACCGGCGAAAAGCCGTCGAACCTTGTTTCTAGCATTCAGGTTCTCTTTTCCCGTGGTTTGCTCATGTCCAGATGTGTCATTCTCTTCCGAGCTCAAACGATCATGTAAGTCTGACTCTGACTCTGTTGCTCTGTCGTCGTTGTTGCCGTCAGATGCAGTCATCTGTTCCTGCTTATCTCCGTCGAGCTGTGGAAGCCTGTCAGATAACTTCTCGTCGTCTTGTTTCTTCGCAAATTCTTGTTTCTCTCCTGAAACTGCAGCGGACATCTTGTCGCTATTCAGGGAATCCAGACTATATTTCCGCCATGTCCGCTTCCGAATGCGACGCTCCTCTTCCTTCATGCGTTTCCTGCATCGGTCTCTCATCGCCTTGACGGTTTTCTTAGACTCCTCCGTTCTAAGACTGATCTTCTTCTCATGTTTGTCTTTCAATGACAAGTGTCCGTCTTCAGTCTCCAGAGCCTCCGGGATGTCTTCGATAGTGTACAGACGATCTGTGTCGTTAGGCGGCGCTCCTAACTTCTCGTTGGCAGGTGCGTCTTTGGTCACCATTTCTAGGATGGAGATCGGTTCCAGACCTTTACTGCCGGGAAACTTCGGTTGGCCTGTCACCTCACCATGGCGTTCTCTTTCGAACTGTCGCAACCCTTCTTGTATGTCGTCCACCGTGTACAACGGCTGGGTCCCACTGTCTTCATTATCAGAATCTACGGCAAACACAAAGCAGAATGAAAAAGACACATTATTAGTATACATTTGATTAATAGAAATAAAAAAATCAGGATCTTTTTCTCTATTTTTCAGTAGGATTGAATGTATCATAATGACATAAGCTGTAACTATTTCGCCCCCCCTTCATTCCCGTCTATTTCCGTGAGAGTATACATGTCTACATGCCGCATGGTAAAAGACATGTTATATGGTTCGCACGTGCCACGGATCAAAAGCTACATCAAACACATTGGACACCGTGTGTTTCTTGGCACGTTCAAGTAAAATTGCGGCAACACGTTGGCTAACTGTATCAAAATGATCGTGACCAAGTTGAAAGAACATGCCATGTATGACTGACGAAAGTGATGAAGCTATGAATACCGTGTAATGCAGTGAAACAACGATACAACGTCAAGTATAGAAATTACAATAAGAAAATATACACATTTTGTCAACAAACAAACAAACAAATAACAACATATCAAATAGGTACATTGAAATTATATAATACACGACTAAAGTTCACCTGACAAAGGAGATCTCAGCGTGGCCGCAAGGCAAGGCGAGAGTAGCTGTCCAAGGGCATGGAATATCTATCTTAACTGAAGTGAGAACTTTAATACTTATCTTACCTTGTGCTTCTGCCTTTGAACTGTAGTCGTCCTCTTCACCTATATAGAACACAACTGTATTCCCGACGTCCGACATTGCACTAAGTTGTCGCAGATTTTGAGTCCAGCGTATGGCTGAAAGTCAAGTCTCCCAACACAAGATCACGCCTCTTCTTTCACTGACTGACGGCGCAGATTGTTTTCTTGGCAACACTGCAACAGTCAGGGTAGATGACGTGTTCTACAACACGCTACGTCTAAACAATGGACGTGTCGCCATGGAGACGGTTGTTCGATAAAACGATGGTGCGGCATTCTGGAATGCCACTCGCGATCCGCTGAAACGTTCTATGGACCAAGGACATTATTTTTAAGTCATTGTCTATGGACTAGTTTATTAGTATTGTATGCCATATGTTAAAGGTTGACTGTATGCTGTATTGCATTTCTATCGTAAGTGCTAGGTTCATCGTATTTTTGTTTGTTTCGCCTGCAGCTGGTGTACATGGGACTTGTTCTCTACACGCCATCCCTGGCTCTTAACGCAGGTGAGTGTGATTTTACAAATATATGAATATGTTGTGACCTGCTAGGAACACACGTCAGAAGCAATAGCTTCTATCATAAAATGTACAGACAAATAAAGGATGGTGTCACTCGTGTGTCTAATAAAAGTGCACTCTGTATTGTCTGTTGTATATCAAATAGAACAGTTCGATGTGAGATTTGCCAAAGATTGTCATGACATTGATATCAAATCAACCTCGTGGTTAAATTTAATCTGATAAAGATTTCTTATGTCGATGACTTCTTCTTTTGTTCGAATGTAGTAACTGGCCTGACGCTTTGGGGAGCCGTCATAGGGATGGGCGTGGTCTGCACGTTTTATACTAGCTTGGTAAGTGACGTATTGCGGTATCTTTAAGTAATCTCCAAGCAAATCTATCGATGGCAAGGCAGTATCAAAAGGGCCAACCAGTACCAAATGCCATCTGACTGGCCCCTTTGACACTGCATTGACACTTATAGATCTGCTTGGAGATTATCTTTAAGTTGATGGTCGGTTGATAATATAGATATCATGGATATGTGTAAAGAGATAAACAAGATCACAGGCAAGTGTTCTTCATGGTGATGTGATCCTGCTCACAATGCAAATGTTCTCTCCAGTGTTTCCCCGTGGTTTACATGAGGTTCTTGTCTCCCTCCAGGGCGGCATGAAGGCTGTGATGTGGACAGACACGTTCCAGGTGTTTGTGATGGTGGCCGGGTTTCTGGCCGTCATCATCCAGGGAACTATCGAGGCAGGCGGACCGGCTCGCGTCTGGGAAATCAACCGTCAGGGACAGAGGCTGGAGTTCTTCAAGTAAGAAAGGATGTTTTATTTTTTTAGCGCGTTACAGGTTTATGATAAGATCTTTACTATATATATCCCCTAAAATGTGTCTGGCTGTCAACATCTTGGAATTATCAGATGTGTGTGGATGGAATGTGCAAAGACAAGACATGTCACGTGGAAGATCAGACTGATTGTAACTTCAACTTTGAACACATTTTGTAAATATATATACACCACCGTTTTCTCCAAAGAGCTTGATGTTTTAAGAACTTACACTCGCTGAAAATTAATCCGTCTTGTTTTCACGTCTTCCTTCCCCTTGACCCGGCTGAAGTTTTGACCCAGACCCGCGGGTTCGCCACACGACCTGGAACATCCTGGTGGGAGGCTCGTTCTTCCGATGTGCCATGTACGCAGTCAACCAGGCACAGGTGCAGAGGTACCTCAGCTGTCCGTCCATTAAAAAGGCACAGCAGTGAGTATTGATGTTTGAAGTCTTCACTATGTTTAAAGATACGCAACGAAACAGAAAAATCAAAAGGCTCTTCAAATGAAGCCCGTGATTTCTTTTCTCCTCCGATGTGAAGGAAGTCCACTCCCTCTGCCTCATACTGTCTTTATGTACGGCTCGCACCGTTAGTGCGGGAGTGCTATATGTGGACACATTTGCCCTAGGTCGTCGTACAATGTCGCAGCATTTTCAAGCAAGCTAGCTGCAGACAGAACCAACCGCTGACAACATTCTAAGACTGCTAACAAGAGAGCGAAATTTTGCAGGACATTTGCACGTCTATCCCCGGAATGCCCTCAGATCCCACGACGTATGTGGTGGGCCCGTAAGGACGATAAGATAAGCCCTAATGGCTAAAATTGTGTTACAGAGCTCTCTACTGGAACATCCTGGGACTGATAGTGTTCATCCTCTTCGCGGTCCTGAGTGGAATGGTGATGTACGCACGGTACTATAACTGCGACCCGAAGACTGTAGGATACATCCAGAACTCGGACCAGGTGGGCTATTTTACCCTCCAACCAGAGGAGAACTGCGAAGATTGTGACCTTCTCATATGCCCAGTTTTCTGAAGGCCGGTGGTGTTGTAAAATGTTGGGTCCGGCCTTGAGAATCGGTCCGGGACGTGGCCTAAAAACGACGAAAGCCTATACGTACAAAGTGTACCAACCAAAGCTCTGTTCCGGCCCGGTCAGAAACCGAGGCAGATGAGAAGGTCGCCACCTTCGCAATCACCCTCTGGTTGGATAGTTGTTTATTCGGCTTTTCTTGTTAATATTTGCTGTTAGAAGGTTGCAGCCCCCATACACGAACAGTCACAGGTCCCTGAGGCCTGAGTAGGGAATGAAAGATTTCGCGGAAAGTGACACTGGTTTTTGTAAGAATGAAATACATTTTGAGCGCGATGTGCAAAATAGGCTTTTCACGGTTTTCCCATATCCTAGTGCTTCTCATATCTACTCAAAAGCTGTCTATACCAACAGATGATGCCGTACTTTGTGATGGACATCCTGGGTAAGTTTCCGGGCATGCCTGGTCTCTTCACGGCCTGCGTGTTCAGCGCGGCCCTCAGCACCATGTCCTCGGGACTGAACGCGCTCGCCGCTGTGGCGCTGGAGGACTTCGTCAAGCCCTGCTTCCCCGACCTCAGCGACGAGCGGTACACCTGGATATCTAAGGTTCTAGGTACGTACATACGGCTCAATATCCAAAGTGTGTTCACACGTACTTATACAACTTATATATCAGCTATACCGACCTCGTGATTTGAAAATCATAACTAAAGGCGGCCTGGTTGAACAGAAGCCATCTTTCCTATCAAAGATCTTCTTAGCTGTTGAATTGAACGGAATGGGACGTAAAGCAGAAGACCTGTTTTCGAATACAGCCACACGTTAAAGAACCACCACACTCAGCAATAAGAGTAGGGCCGTCCCGGTGCAAGTGCAATCCCATCAGTCTGGTCTTGTGCAGCTGTTAGTTATTGTGCAAAACTGGTGTTTTACGTATACATTACGCCGTAAAAGGTGATTTGCCGATTGTGTGAACAAACAATGAACATGCAGGTGGGAAGAGTTGGAAACCACGGAGGCCTCTATTCGGTCACGTACTGACGCCTCGTGTTAAGTTTACTCGCCTGATTGTTGGCATCACCAGACACATAAAACCCCCTGTAGTTCCAGAGCAAGCTGCTAGGAGGCCCAAACCTACACCATTTATCCTTACATCACAAGCTATCTGCCACCAAAAAATCAAGAGAGATACAGACAAACAGATAGACAGACAGACGGACACATCCAAAACAATGTCTCAATTTTTCATGGAGATAACTAGTACATCTTAAACAATATCTATAACCCAATGCGTTTCCTTCTTCACACCAGCCATGGGGTTTGGCCTGTTGACGATCCTGATGGCGTTCATCGCCTCTTACCTGGGCCCGGTGTTCTCAGCGGTCATCAGTCTGTTCGGCATGATCGGCGGCCCGATCCTCGGGATCTTCGTGCTCGGCATGATGTTCCCCTGCGCAAACAAATGGGTGGGTGTGCACGAACTTGTCAATTTCACACAAATGCATTTATCTATAAAGCATGTAGTCGCATTTGTTTTACAACGCATTACGTGTGTTTTCCATACGTTTCTTTCACTAAACGGTAGGCCTCACTGACTCGATTTGATGGATGACATCCGCGCCGCGCACGAAGGTTGTCAAGGGAAAAGCGGATGATACTCAAATATATCCTTAACCTACTCATTTCGTACGAGAAATGATCATAGGTGGCGCTTCTACGGGAGGGCACGGTGTTACGTGGGTTCCTAGGGCGGTGCCTAAAATCGATCCTATTTATATCAACTCGTGTTTCAAAAATTCTCAAAAGTCATTCTAAATGTATGCAAAGCCGCCTGGACATTTAAGTGTGCTGTCTTGTATACTTCCACATTTTACTCATCAGGACGATAAACCCTATCAGAGCCTAAGCTGCAGTATCACTCCCGGCCGGCGCGAGAAAAGTGGCTTAAATGACCGTCAAATTGCCAAATTTTGGTCTTTTCGTGAATGGGGAAATCGCAAAAGGCTCGCGAAGGAGTTTTTATTTTTGAGGATGCTTTGACTTTGATTTTAAAAATGTGAGCATCTGAAATCAAGAATAACAATATTGAGGACATTTCACTAACAAAACAATGGGATATTAGGTATTATATTTCTTCGCATTTTACCAATCGAAATGGTCGACTGTACAGTTCCGTAAATTGTCACGTTAGAAAGGTCTATCACGTCGAAATTTGAAAGCTATTTCGTTAAAGAACAAGACGTTAAACAAATACAATGGTGATTTGTCTGTTTGCTACTAATAGATCCAATTTTTCTTTCAAAATGCTGTACGGTGTGTGGATTACTAATCGGTGCAATATGACCTTGGACGCAAGGGGGAGGCGCTTGATGGGTTTGATTTACTATGAAACTATTTACTATGTTCATGTTCCATTCCACAGGGAGGTCTTGCAGGCCTGATATGCAGCCTTGTCCTTACCCTGTGGATCGGGATGGGCGCGATCGTGTGGCCGCGGGTTCGGGCGATGCCGCCAATCTCTACCGAAGGATGTTCCGCGAACGTCACGGCAAACTTCACCACGAGCTCCACCATGTCCGTGACGCTGACGACTCAATACAACATCACCACTCCGGCTGGACCCACCGACAATGGATAGTAAGCATCAATGACATATTCAGAGCTTAATGATAACTAGTAATAAATGGAATTATATTCGTCATTTCGAATTCGGATGCCGGTGACGTAAACGGCGGCCGCCCCGCGTATAAACTGGCTAGCCGATCAGGATGATTCGTCGCCAGATCCAGGGCAGTTCGACGTCTAACGTTACCCTAACCTCAACCCTAAAGCTAATTCTAACCATAACCTTAACAATATAACCCAAGGCGTCCTAGTCAGGCTAGATGGCGAACTGTCCAGGTGCCGAAACGTCCTGATACTCGTTCTGTTAACATCGCATGAAAGAACAGTCTGACAGTAACATGTCATGTATGATAGGCAGAATAATATTTGTTTCCCCAGTCCCCCTGAATCTGCGCTGTACGAGCTGTCTTACATCTACCTCGGGGCGGTGGCCACGCTCAGCTGCGTCATCGTGGGGCTCTTAGTCAGCTTCGTAACTGGTATGTGAACTGTGCTAATTGTGATAATAATGAATGTTGTTGCCTGTCGTCAGGATCATGTAAAATTCTGATTGAACTGTAGGAGGGGAGATCTGACAATGGTATCACTGGATTCAGGATTAATTCATCATGGAGCAATTCAACAGATAGCTTGTGCAGAAGTTCTGAAGCAATCAATTGCAAGCAAGCACGGGATACACAGTCAGTTTCTGCAAAAAGGCGAGTTCATTAGGTGACATTTGCGTAACGACAGAGCAGCAGTTAACGTTACAACTCATTTTACCTGCGCTGTAACGTGTTCGAATATTTCTTATTTCAATCCAGAAAGAACAAGCACGTTTATCTGTTTGTTCACAGGCCCACAGGATCCGAAGAAAGTGGACCCTAAACTGATCGTCCCGTTCTACGACAGCGTGTTCTGCTGCCTGCCCAACCGCTGGCTGGAGTGGCTGCGCTGTGGAGTCAGACATGGGGAGGGGGTAAGTAGGGACATCACATCGCCAGACTGGCGAGTAAGTCGGTAAAAGTGAACGATAAGTTAGCACTTAACGATCAATCAGCACTTAGATGTTGTTCTGTTAAACAATATGAGCTAAGAACCTTGCCAAAACGAATTCGTCAACCAGCCGATAACACATCAGCACCAAGGACAGACATCGTGTGTGTGTCTTCTATGTATGTGTCTGTTTGTTTGTGTGTGTTTGTGAGTGAGTGAGTGAGTGAGTGACAGAGAGTGAGTGAGTGAGTGAGTGAGTGAGTGAGTGAGTGAGTGAGTGAGTGAGTGAGTGAGTGACGTCTCAATCTACAGTAAGCCTGATATCCATCCTATCCTCTGGTACAAGGGTGGAAAGAGAGGGATGGGCTCCTTCACCTACATGTAGTACATGTATTAGAGCCCCCACGACCTATAAAATGCAATGGGGGTGTTACCTACCAATATTCACGTACCTTATCTTACCTTTTACTTATCTCCTTGTTTGCAGGACAAGGAAGCTGTGGACATCAGTATGTCGACGGCCACAAGCAACCCAACATTTTCACCAGACGAAGAAGCGAAGAAACAAGGAGGTTCTTGGAAGGAGGAGAATGGTGTATCAAACTTCAGTAATGGTCACCGCATAGTCGTGAATGAAGAATTGACCAGTTTATAAGTTCATAATCATGTTACAATATTCGTAGCTTGGTGTTTCAGAAGGCAGTTGGTTCAGTTTTGTAGAACACAGTTCGAAGAAAATCGTAAGTTCTGTCTTTTGAAGCAATAGGTTGTAATGGCAAGGCCTCTTGTCTTACTTCTTTTATGTGCCAGGAAATGATATAAGCACCGATTCTGAAGCGTCTTCAATTTATGACCAGAAAGCTCCTGATCAGCCACTCGCGTAAGTCCCTCTTGTGCCGCAAGTATCGGTATTTAAGAATCGGTCCATCTCTGATTCATTCCTGGTGTTTTGGTAGTCACAGAAATAGACTCTAGGTCCAGGACAAGATCAGGAAAGACCTGGACTATAAAAAAAACATAAGACATAAGAGCCCATAAGAGCTTCATTCTCGACTTATACGTCAAAACATGATTTTGAGATCATGTCAGCTGAACATTTTCGGCCTTTGGTCGGAGCCTTTGCAGGAGTGAGCTTTTCGCTGCCGGATTCATTACTAGAATTGTAGATTGAACAGGTTGTTAAGGTACGATGTCTTTTTTTCCGTTCAAACAAGTGATTAAGTTAACATAACTTTACAAGGTAGCGTGCACAGTTATGCACAGTAGTGTGTTTTCAGTAAACCAGTCTGCATTTTGCAGATTTGTTCTAGTTATATCATTTTGTGGTCTGTTGTTTTTCATATAAGTGGAGGAACAGTTCGGGAAAAGGCCAAAGTTCTCTAGAGAAGGTAGATGATGTCCACATATATCATTAGAATACACTTAACGTACAATAAGTGATGTGTACATGAATACAGGCGGCGCTTCGCAGGGCGGCCACGGTGTTATATGCG
The DNA here is from genome assembly GCA_035149815.1 of Branchiostoma lanceolatum. NCBI lineage: Eukaryota > Metazoa > Chordata > Leptocardii > Amphioxiformes > Branchiostomatidae > Branchiostoma > Branchiostoma lanceolatum. Next base: position 13,245,232 of record CM068874.1, read on the forward strand.
CTCCTCGCACGGCACCCAACATTCGACCCTTTTAGGTCAACTACAGATTTATAAAGTTTGAAAAGCAATTTGAAATATATGTCAAGACGTCTGGAACTGTCAGAGAAAATGAAAAATGGCATTAAGCCTAACGTGTTGTTTATTTTCAAACTTTTACATAACAAGTAAATGCCCTATGAGAGCCTAACCTGCAGTACCGCTCACGGCCGTCCCCTAAAAAGTGACGACCGTCAAATTGCCGAAATTCGGTCTTTTCGGGAATGGGGAAATCGTAGAAGGTTCGCAAAGGGGTTTTGATTTTTGAGGCTTATTTTGCTTTGATTTCCAAAATGTAACTATTCAAAATAAGAAAGGGCAATATCGAAAATATTTCACAAAGAAAACAATTGATAGAGTGTAAATAGGTCCTAAATGATATGTCTCCTTTGCATTTTACCAATAGAAGTGGTCGAGTGTAAATTCCTGTAAATTGTCAATTTCTGAAGGGCCACCACATCCAAATGTCAATTCAATTTTGGGCAAGAAGAAAACGTCGATCAAACTGAACGTCTTTCGTCTGTCAATAGATCAAACCCCGACACCATCACAAACACCTGGAACGTGTCTGCCTTTAGTTGTTTGTCTGTTTGTACATATTATGATAGAAGCTAATGCTTATAGTTACTGTTCGTAGGATGACACTACACGTTCATGTTAATGTATTTGTAAAATCACTCTCATCTGCGTTAAAAGAGCCAATGATGACGTGTAGAGAACAAGTCCCATGCACACTAGCTACAGGCGGAGCAAACAAAAATACGATGAACCTAGCATTTAATTACGATCGAAATGCAATCCAGCATACATTTCAGTGTACCAACCTTTAAAACATGATATTAGATATTGATAAACTAGTCCATACACAAGGACTTACAAATAATGTCCTTGGTCCATCGAACGCTTCAGCGGATCGCGCGTGGCATTCCAGAATACCGTACCATAGTTTTATCGAACAACCGTCTCCATGGCAACACGTCCATTGTTTAGACGTAGTGTGCGTTGTAGAACACGTTATCTAACCTGACTGTTACAGTGTTGCCAACAAAACAATCTGCGCCGTCAGTCAGTAAAAGAAGAGGCGTGATCTTGTGTTGGGAGAGCTTGACTTTGGACTCAAATCTGCGACAACTTGACATCATCATGTCGGACGTTGGGGATACAGTTCTGTTCTATATAGGTGAAGAGGGCGACACCAGTCCAACGGCAGAAGCACAAGGTAAGCTAGTATCAAAGTTTACACTTCAATTTAGAAAGATATTCCATGCCTTTGGACAGTTACTCTCGCCTTGCCTTGCGGCCACGCTGAGATCTCCTTTGTCAGGTGAACTTAATTCGTGTATTATATCATTTCAATGTATCTATTTGATATGTAATTATCTGTACATTTATTTGCTGACAATATGTGTATATCTTTTATATGTATTTTGTGTATCTTACGTTGTATTGTTGTTTCACTGCATTGCACGGTATTCATAACTTCATCACTTTCATCAGCCATACATGGCTTGTTCTTTCAATTTGGTCACGATTATTTTGATTCCGTTACCCAGCGTTTTTTCCTACCAAAGCCACTCCTAAATCGCCCAGATTTTAAAAAATTTCCACCAAGAAATGATTTTCAATGCCTTAAGGCCTTGTTCTTACTTGTGTAGTACCCCCTTAAGCCATAAAGGTAAGACGGGGTTGGCATAAAAATGTAACCACGATTAATTCAAACACTTCCCCTGGTGAGGGGAGACGACTTTGAAAACATGGAGACTGTAACATTCATCGTTGGAGGATTAGTTGATCACAAAGCCAGGACTATGGAGGGGGTGAAGTTCTGATTGGATGGTCGCATTGTCAAAACACACAATAGAAAAACAATGATACTAGCATTTGAGAGAGAGAGAGAACTTGTACACCATCATATATATGATCTAATTTATCTCTGGTAAACAAATGTATAAGTGTACCCTTATTTCTCCTGTGTTTGCGGCCATAGATTCTGATAATGAAGACAGTGGGACCCAGACATTGTACACGTTGGACGACATAGAAGAAGGGTTGCGACAGTTCGAAAGAGAACGCCATGGTGAGGTTACAGAACAACCGAAGTTTCCCGGCAAGAAAGGTGTGGAACCGATCTCCATCCCAGAAACGGGGACCAAAGACGCACCTGTCGACGAGAAGTTAGGAGCGCCGCCCAACGGCACAGATCGTCTGTACACTATCGAAGACATCCTGGAGGGTCTGGAGACTGAAGACGGACACTTGTCATTGAAAGACAAACAGGAGAAGAAGATCATTCTCAGAACGGAGGAGTCTAAGAAAACCGTCAAGGCGATGAGAGACGGATGCAGGAAACGCATGAAGGAAGAGGAGCGTCGCATTCGGAAGCGGACATGGCGGAAATATAGTCTGGATTCCCCGAATAGCGACAAGATGTCCGCTGCACTTTCAGGAGAGAAACAAGAATTTGCGAAGAAACAAGACGACAAGTTATCTGAGAGGCTTCCACAGCTCGACGGAGACGTGCAGGGACAGATGACTACATCTGACGACAAGAAGGTTAACCCTGTATCGAATGCTGAGAAGATCGATGACAGAAACGCGGCATGCAAGCTAGCGGGCACATCATCGGAAAGTTCAGATGTTAGATTGACCACTGATGGGGTACCCTGGGATGACGAAAGAGCGACAGAGTCAGACTTAACGTCACATGGTCGTTTGAGCTCGGAAGAGAATGACACATCTGGACATGAGCAAACCGCGGGAAAAGAGAAGCCGAACGCTAGAGGCAAGGTTCGACGGCTTTTCGCCGGTTTCAGAAGGGTTTGCAGACGGCTTTGCTGTATCTCTGACACTAGCGGTTCAGAGGAATAATAATGTCTGGTGACAATGTTAAATTGAATGTGTACTGAGTTCAAACTTGAGAAAGTTAAATTCAATATGTACTGAGTTAAAAGTTGACTGAGTTAAAGTTGAATTCAAAATTTACTAAGTTAAAAGTATCTCCGCATGTTCCCGACAAACCATTAAAGCCCTGCGGCCTTACCAATAGCACACGTCTTTTGATAATTCACAAATATGATGATGAATTAATGGATTTGCCATTCATGTCAACAAATATTGACAGCATGTAATCGAAGATGGTTTGTTTTTAATAAAATATTTTCTTCTCCGAGTGCGGTCTTTTCCTTCTGTCTAGACTGACGACTATCAACATTACAATATTATGAACGAAAATTGATAAAGTTTATTAGAATCGTGGCAAAAATAGTTGTCCAAAGCAACTGGATAAAATTTGGAAACAGACGTTTCAGATTCATTAGAATCGTGTTTTATCAGTATCTATTGAGTAACTGTGTAGTAACATTAAGAAAAGGTGTGACAGTTGGTGATTTCGATTGCTTCTCTAGACACGCCTACGCGTTAGAAAAGGTTAGGAGAAGACGATTAAAAAGGGCTTGACTAGTTAACTTAAACCACCGGCCACTTGTTGGCTTTGGCTGGCTGGGGCATGGGAGACAAGTCGGCCTGAAAATGAACATAACTCCTTACGACCATGCCAACTCAAACTGCAATCGCTCAGTTTATATTGCTTTATTTCGAAAACCATATAATGAGATGAGAACAAAAAGCTGTCATAATCAAAATCATTTTAAAACTTTATTTACAAAACGACAAATATTTAAAAGACAAAGCATAATCCTGATTATTGTGACAATTTCATTAGATGCCGATTCAACTACCATGTACAAAAATACAAACTTAGTTGATGCTTTAGAAAAATTGACAACTTTATGTAATATAAATATTTTTGCACATTTGTAGAGTAGTCATGAAGTCAGATATCACTTTAAAATTTGTAAATTGCTCATTTGTTCCACTTCATGTGTATTTCAAGGACAATCCTAGTCCTTTGATAATCTATATGACTTCAGTAAAATAATTATTGGTCCTCTGGCTAAATAGAAAGCACACATGTGTGAACTGGATGAATTATCTTAACATTTAGCACTCTAGTAATTAAGTATGTGTGTTGTGTGTCACTAAATTTCTATTGATTATGTGGAAAGTTAGAGTTATAAAGTGACTGTGTTATTTTATCATAAAAACCGTGTACTTGTGCTGGATATACATAAACTCTTGGGATTTTATAACATATCAACACAGATCTCACTTCAATATCATTTTAAGAACTGAGTCTTATGGCAAAAGGAAATATACAGTCGGTGCCTGATATCATAGAATGTGGCATTGAAAATAAATATGTCTAACTAAAAACAGCAAACTAAATACATGTATTCTTTTGTGCATCTATCAAACTATCTACAACTTGATACTTTCATAAACACTCCTACACACATTATGAGAATCTTAAGTTTAACACCAGAAGGAGAGTGTGTTGAACTTCACTCCCCTGCTTTGTGTTTCTCTCATGGTCACATATATAGAACTAAGCTACTGAGAAGACTTGTTTTAGAACCATTCTTGCACTTTCTTGGAACAGTGGATATGATACTAATACATGTGGTTTGAAAACAAAAGGTACCTGTCAATGATGGTCATATGCCACCTCTACATATCATGTTCCATATACTGCATGGCCAAATGAGCTGCCTTTGTGAAGTTTCTGGCACATGAGCAATTTTCTCATCCTAATATCAGGGAATTTCATCTTTAAAAGGCACTAATTGAAACCAAAGATATCTCCCATAAAAGCTGTGTGCTGTTTAGTGTTAAACTCAGAACTTGGTCAGTTTCACGGAATCAGAAAAACATATCAACTGAACAAGACAATATGGGCAAGTAAACAAACGATTACCACAACTAACAGTTCCGTAAGTAAAGTGAGACAGTTTACCTGTGATATCCTAAATCAATCATGAACTTCTGGCCACATAATTTTAGGTGGAAAATATTACAAATGTACCTGGCTGCCAGTTGGAAGCACACAGTATTCAACAACCCTGGTACATGTAACGTCACATCCTTCTAGACTTCAAGTCTAGGGACTGTCCGGAGTTGGCAAGTGAAAGGTTTATATAACTAGCTTACAACTATTGAGTATATATGTTTGTATGTGTCTCCTACAGTCTTTCTATCCTATCTGTCACTGGGGCCGATCCTGTCCTGCGCCCTCTGCATAGAGCCGTGCATGTCGGCCAGCTGGTGTTCTATCTCCTGTCTGCGCAGCTCATTCGCCCGCAGCCTTTCCTGTAACGTCCTCATGCTGGGGAGGGGGGAGGAAAAACACAAAGTTAGAAATGCAATGAAAACCACATCAATTACTGTAAATCACTTTATTATAGCGGCAGGAAAATATAGCGGTTTGGGGAAAATACAGTGGGGGCACGGCACTTAATTTTAACGGTTTGAACAAACTGTCTCAAATAGTAATCAAATATTAGTGATGATGAAACTTTAGCGGTTGACAAGTGAGTGTTAAATCAGCTAAAATTAAGTTAGTTAACAAATCAAGAATTACAGTAACGCTCAAGATGTAAAATAAGACCAGAACTACCAAACATTGCATAAGACATACCCTATAAAAATATAAGGATTAAATACAGTCATATTGCATCAGATTTTTCTCACAGAATTCAAAGAACATTGTACATGTACAGTCAAACCTGTATTAGCGGTCACCTTTGCATAGCGGCCACCTGCCCATAGTGGTCACTTTTTGTCGGTCCCTTGGATTTTTCCCATTGACATAAGCATTAAGAATTAGGCTATAGCGGCCACCTGTCCAACGCGGTCGCGGCCAGACGATTTTCGGTCCCGCGAGTACAGTAACACTGCCGATAACGGTCACGGAGCGCCGGTAGAAGCCGCATCGCCACCGCACGCCGGGTTCAAAATCTTCATTTTTTCACGCAGTTATCAAATTTATGCGGCCTCAACTGGATAGGATCATAATAAAGAAAACCAGAATGTTTTATCTTTGTTAGAAAATCCATGGTTTGACGCGAAGTCAAGTATAGTTTTCTTCACATGGCTTGCGTTTGTACATCGTGGTAAAATTGACAATTTCTGTGCATTTCGACTGGACAAATATTACGGCAGCCTTTTGGAAAATACAACCCACACATGTACCAGATGCGGTAAGTTCGTGAAATGTTTGAATGCCGGCCCAATTTCCGTTTTCACCGGGAATTCATTCAAATTGTGCTCAAAACGTGTTTCGCGCAATTTTCAAAATGGCGCTGATACAAACTGGATAGGTAGCAGCATAAAGGTCAACGGAAGACACCACTGTTACGGAGGTATAATATACTAAATTTATTTTGCTGCAAAGTATCACTGAGGATAATTACTAAACCAAAAGCATCAAAATGAATGTGAATAATACTACTATGATGTAAAATTTGGGCTGTTGCAATTTTCTGAAAAGACAAAAAGCCCTCAAAAGAGCGACCTTCTTCTGAGGACCCTATTAGCATAATGGTAGATGCTGATCAACACAAGCCACAACAAGAGACTGAGGAAAATTGTCGCCACGATTTTATGTTTGAAAACGGTCGAAAACGAACAGTAAGTGACAACTGAGCAACATGTATTTTGTTCTTAACTAACTAGGAGTAAAAGAACAACAATCGAACTTCTAAAATGTGCCTTACCTGTTTACATGTGTACTGTACGGTGAATAAATGTATCTCGAGCTCAGTGGGTACTGAAAATATGTGTCACTCGTGGTCAATTAATCGACATTTTCTCCATAGCGGCCACCTGTTCTTAGCGGCCAGTTTTGGCCAGTCCCTTGAGTGACCGCTATAGACAGGTTTGACTGTACATCTTTCCATGACATAATTATTTGGTAACCTTATACAATAGTGAAACTTTACATTGTTCTGGAAAACTGTTCACAGTTGACCATAGTGTTATTTCTAGTCAAACCAATTCTCAAAGAATTTGAATGAGTCTTACTGTTGTGAAGGTTCCGTATCATTGTTGGTGGTCACCTGGGGGTAGTGGTCATCTGTCTGGTCAAGGAAGCTGCCAGGACTGTCCGGAGCAGAACCTAGAGAATTGAGGGTCACGTCCGGCCAAGTTGTATCTGGTAAAAATATAGAAGAGGGCATGAGGTTTAATGTTTGGTCCTATATACAGACAGAAAGGTTTTAAGAGGGTTGGTTATTCCACTTCAAAATTAAGGACATATTTTTGCATGAAAGAGTCAATAGCAACCATAATACAACATGGGAAGTCAATATTGATGATGGGGGGAAGGAAGAATGCTAATGACTGCTCCAGCCATGATTTTAGATAGAATACCCATAGGTATGCCATTCAAATAAAAGAAGTATATTTTCCTTCTTGCTATCACTCCATGATCACCCTTTGATAAAAAATAGATGCCCTACCTGCTGCCCCTACATCCATCCCTGCCAAATATGGTAGTGAGCTGGACCGTGTCATTGGATGACCTCTGGTCACATAACTCTGCTCCGACTTCTCCGGAGTGGGCGACACTGAGCGTGCTCGGAAAGATGCACCCGACGGTCCCTGAGAGGTTTTGGTTGGAGTAGACTGGAACATGTACTGACTAGACGCATCGTGATATACACTTGTCTCTGAAGGACTTACAAAATGCATTTGACTTGATGGTTGTGCTTTGGTTGGTGTCCTACTTGAGGAGGTTTGATGGTATTCTCTAGGTCGAAACTCTGCCCTATGCTTCGGTACAGGAATTCTGGATCTGGAGTCTTCTTTACTTATATGCTTATTCACATGTTTCAACATCCCTTCAAATGTCTCGATAGCTTCACTGTCCGTTTCAGACGGTGCGTACGCACCAAAGCTTCCCCGATCCTGGCTCAGCTCTGAGTCTCTTCCCATTGGTAGTTCAAACTCATGTGACCTACTGACTGACAAGTTTGTCCTGTTTGAAGGAGGCCCAGATATGCCTAGCTGCCTGGTAGAGTTGAACGTTGTATGTTCCTCCATGAATGTTCCTGACTGGTTCGGGTGAAAGTCAGCTGAGGTATTCCGTGAGCTGCCTGGAGACAGGTGAAGAGTTGGTCCTAAGGACGGCAGGAGAGGTGGAACTTGTCTCTTCCTGCCCTGACTGCTGGGCCGCTTGCCTCGACTGGTACTGACACCAAACGTCGCCCGCTCATAACCAGAGATCTTGGCTTCTAACCTTGCTACTTCCGCTTCCTGCAAACACAAGAAAATGATCAAGTTTTAAAACAGCAGGACAGCCATTCTTTTGAAAGATGTTTTCCTTGACAGATAAAGATGCCTCAATCAAGTCTGAATCTTACTCGACCAAATCCAATCCAATTCATACTTAAAGATGTATGATATAACATACAACAATACCTTGATAACTATTTGCTCGTTAGCGGCGTCGATGACCTCCTTCCTGGCGATGAGCTCATTCTCCAGACTGGTGATCTGGTCCTGCTCTTCCTGCAGTTGCTGCTGCAGCTGTTTCTGCAGCTGCTGCAGCTGCCCCACCTGCTGCAGGTGGCCAGACTCTGCAGACTCCTTGTCAGCAATCACCTGGTTGTGCGTCTCTTGTAGGGCCATTATCTGTCAGGACATTGTGGATTTTCAAAAACAAAAATGACTCCAGGGCAAGGATATCCTGTACTGTACATTATGTCATGCCTGGGCCTGATACGGGTGTTCCGGACCGTGTGATAACTATCCGGAACACATAGGGTTCGGAAGTGTTATCACACAGGCTTCCATAGAATATTTCGAACGCATTTCGAGCGCGCCGGTTGTGCTGCCGTCGGAAATTCGAATACCGGATTCGGAGATTGGAATCAATGTTGCTACAGTTTCTTGTTCGAGGACACAAAACTCCCTCAACTCCTGGCGCATTCCGCATTGAAATGTATGTTTTCTCGGGTGGGTATGACCAAGGTATGACATAAATAAAATACAACACGTTGTATTCCGCATCACCCTCGGTCCCAGCCCTCCCGCGGGTGCCTACGGCCGTCGGGCGATCCGACCCGCGGTCGGGCTGGTACCTCGGGTGATACGGAATACCCCGTGTTGTATTCTATATTTATCATTACAAGCTTTTGTAGGTTACTTTCAACATATGAAAACATTTTTCTCGAATGGCTTGCCAAACCATACCGTTGATGCGTCAATTTTGAAATTTTTTATCTCAAGGGGAATCTGAATTCTAATAAGCATATTGAAAAATAAAATTCTTATCATTTCCCAAAGATCCTGAAACTTTCATCATACATGTCGGGTAATACAGGTATCTTAATAAAACCTGTTATACCTTGTTCTGATGCTGCTCTTGTATAGTCATCATCTCAGTCTTGAGTTTCCTGACCTCAGCCTGTGCTCTGGACTCTGCCTGCGCCTCTCGAGCCTTTGCTGCACCCAGCTCTTCTGCAAGTCGACTGGCATCAGCCTCTTTGTCCTACAATAAAGTTTCATGTTACCATGTCAGGATACACTCAAGCTTCTACCAGTATGACATGCAAGCTTCTTTGCTCATTCAAGTCTGTGCTACGAAAATAAAATCTACTGCACACTCAATTTGCAACAGAATACAAGTTGAAGAGACACCCCACCTCCACATACAATTTTGGCTTCAAATGCATCACAGATTCTGTAACAGTGCTTGAAGCATTTCACTTCACTTCAGATTCTGAACATGAATAAATCTTTACACACAAGACCAAGACATAAAGACAAAAAATACCAAAACATAAGCAATGACTACCAGTATGACATTTGCCTTTGGGGAAAAAAACTACTGTAACAATTTCTTCATCACTTGCTGAAGAAGAGTGATGGATGTGACTTAAAACGTTTGGAAGTAATTTCCAAATCTTATCCAACTGTAGAATGTCCAATTGTTGAATTGTCTTTTAAATATTGTTAACCTGGATGTCTAACATTCATAAACGATGTTTGGCAATGTCACATCTGACTAAGTATTGTTAACATGAATGTCTAACATTCATGAACAACATTTGGCAATGTCACACCTGACTAGCTAATACCAGGTAACCTGTGACTACAGATATCCCAACCCACCTGCGAGACAGCTATGGTGGCCTCCAGCTCCCTGGTCAGCCTGTCACAGTCCCGCTGCACCTGCGCCAGCTGTCTGTGTGCCTCCGTCAGCTCCACGTGCTGCCTCTGCATCTGTTCCTGGGTCAGCCGCAGCTGCTGGCCCTGCTCCAGCCCATCCTCCTGCAGCTCAGCCGTGTGACTGTGCTCATCATCCAGTTGCTGGAGACATAAACATGACTCATTAACTGTGTGACTGTGTTCATTCTCTAGTTGCTACAGACTCAAACATAACTCATTAACACTCAGCTGCATGACTGTGCTCATCATCTAGTTGCTAGGGACACAAACACAACTCATTAACATTCAGCTGCATGTATCACACCATAGGGAGTGAATGATTGAATGATTTATTGCAAGAAATACTCATTATTTATGGCTGCTACGGACGTTATGATGCAGGCAACTGAATTATCAAGTTCTGAAACTGCAACAAAATTGAGTTCCTTCAATATCCAATTTGGAGCAACAAATTTTCTTATTTCAAAATTTTTCAGTGTTTTTACCAATCTCTATGACATTTCACAGAATACCTTTTGCAGCTGGTCAGCCCTCTCCACCCGCTGAGCGATGTCCTTCTTCAGCGCGGCTGTCTGCTGCTCCAGCTGCTGCACCTGCAGGTCCTTCTCCCGCAGCTGGCCCTGCAGCTCCTGCAGACGCTCGTCTAGCTCAGAAATCTGACAGTGAAGAAGGAAGAATCACGTCATCATTTGAAAGAGTAGAGCTTTTACATCATGAGCAGGATATCAATGGTCTCGTGTCTTATCTTCAAGCAGAAGACAAATTATCACACATCTACATGTATGCAACATTTTATGCCAATAACAGCATGCTTTCAATAAAAGCAAGACATGTTTGCAATAAAAATCTTGATTCTGTATTCCCATACATGCAAAATAGTTGCAGAATAGGGAGTTTCAGAGTCACTGGTGACACTAATGAAATCAGGGTAGAACTTTTACATCATGAGCAGGATATCAATGTCACCGTTGACACTGATGAAGTCAGGGCAGACTGATTTTCATGTGGAAATATCACACAAACCATAGGCTCTGTGACAATTTAACGAATGTAATTCTGTATACTATAATTACAAATCTAATGCACAAATTTCTGTATCTGACCTGTCTGTTTTTGTCCTTGACCTCCAGCTGACCTCTACTGTAGGCAGTTTCCAACTGGATACATTTTTGTTCCATCTCACTCCTGTGTTCCTTGATGCTCATGTCAAGTTGGGTCACCTGAAATGTGAGGTGGGAGGGGGGCATCATAGCAGGAAGTTTTCACACTACTCATTATACAAAAAATCTGCTACAGAATTTAACATAGCTCGATTTAACTTTCCAACGATGACACAACAGTATACACTACTATAAAATGTTAGTACCACACAGAGAGTACACAGAAAAAGGAAATAGCAAAATACAAACACTTGTCCAAACTATTTCCCTGAAAAGATTTACAACATTTTCACATGTTGATACATACACCGAAACATTTTGTCTCTCCCTCACAAGAAGACTACTGAGTCTATTGAAACAGAATAATCTCCACTGACCTGAGCTGCGCGCTGTTTGAGCTGCCACTGCTGTTCCCTCAGTACCTGGTCCATCTGCTGGAGGTCACGGTCCTTACTGCGCAGCTCATCCTCACTTTTCCTGTGGATATGGAACAAACACAGCACAATTTTCACAATGTTAAGAGGGACATTTTTGCAGTACTATCTTGGTAACTTCAGTCCTGGTAAGATTATGTGTTAAGCTATAAATAGCCTTGTGTTTCTTGATAAGCTTATTTGTGAGTTCAATACCTCACATCTTTTGTCTTCCCATGTTGACTCATGTTCTCAGTGTAAAATGTGTTCTCTATAATTTGAAGCAACTGTAGTGCCACATACTACAAGAGCCATTTGTACATTGATGATTTGTGGTAAGTAAGAAAATAGGTTATGCAAGTATTTACAGTTTAATTACTAGTACTGTATAATACTGATGATTTATTGAGCCTTTGAGATATGGGTATGAATGATACATTTATAAGTATGGTAGATTGTCTGATTGTCTAATTTCATTAAATCATAAGTAACAGTTTACGAAATCTTTGAAAAAAAATTGTCTTCTTCTTTTCAACATTAATCATGTTATGTTTAAGTGTCATGATGTTTGGGCTGCTCACTGTTTTAAACATTGAGATAGATTGTTATTTGATTTTCGAGGACGTTTAAATTTTTTAGATTATGATTTTAGCTTTGGAATGGGATGGGAATGACTTTACAGGAACATACTCTTGTTGACTCTCACTGTCAGTAGTGATGAACTCATCACTGTCCTGAAGAGCAGAGTCATCCCTGAATCAGGACACACGGTGGTACAATCAGATAGAATGATGGCTCCTAGTATATCATGTGATTTCACCTTTGCAAAAGTAAAGCTTTTGATTGAAGTGATTTTAACTGACAGAACTTATAATATTATATACAATTATTCATTGATTTCATAGATTTTTATCTAGGAGACGATTATTAGATATAAGGTAATTTTATTATTGATTGAAAGGAATTATTATGATTATTATGAAAGTGACAACTTCTTGTAATTGACTTATTTGTGGCAACTTTGCAAAGATAGTGTAATTTCAAAATTATTTGCATTGATAATTGAAATCATAATGCAAAATACACTTAATCTTTTATGGCTGAAACTATAACATTACATCTTCTTTATCAATTCATTCTATTCATACTTAAGGCAATTCCATAACATCTCTAAGGCTTATGTATTCAGTGGAGGATTGAGCAAATGTGCTCCAAAACTGGCTGCTGTAGCAGTCAACCCTATTTTTACAGCTACGGCAACAAATTTGGTAACTACTAATGTCAAGTATTACATACGCTGCTGAGAACAGTCAACTATAAGTTAACTATGCAAATTGGCAAAATACTGTGATGTTAACAAAATTTTTAATATATTTCTGGTGTGAAAATATTTGTACAAAATGTATTTGAGTCTTTAAGTGTCCCCCACACTTACTTGAGTGAGCTTCTCATATCCTGGACCACTCCATCCTTCTTCTTCACCTCTGACCTCTGCTGGTTCAACACCTTCTCCAGATCCTCCAGCTGGGTCATGGTCTGGTGCAGTTCCGCCTGGGTCTGCTCGAGGGCCTCGCTGAGCCGGCCGTTCTGCTGGAGTCTCTCTTCTGATGCGATCTCAGTCTGGGCCAGCTGTTCCTCAAGCTTCCTCACTGCAAAGAAAGGAAGTACTCAATGACAACAGGGCAGACAAATTAGTAATCTTTAGAACAGAAAATATGGCCCAATGTGTTGTCCAGGGCTCTAGCCAGCCTGAAATTTTATCCCGTAAGCCCTAAAATCTTGTACAAACCTAACATATCGAGCGCCAAAGGCGCGAGGCGTCGCGCCATAGGCGCGACAATTCTAGGGGGGTCCGGGGGTATTCCCCCCCGGGAAATTTTTAAATCTAGACCCTCTGAAACGCTATCTCCAGCATTTTGAGGGGCAAGTTTGGGTGAAAAATTAATTGGGCCTTCGTTGTATACAATCGGCAAATAAATGAAATTTAGCACCACAAAACTTTCTTATTTATTTGACAAATATACACGTGAATTCAAGTCGGCAGAAATAAAACATTTTCAACACCGGTCGACGCGTCGTACCGGTCCCGTTTGCGCCCTGTACTAAATATAGTAGGAAATGAGACACCCTACTTTGGACAGAACGCCCTAAAGACGTTCAATATTTTCCTTCCGTGTTTTCCATGGTCGATTTCTCCGGTAACTTCCACTTGATTTGATCAAAATTCGTCGATTCAAGCCCCATCTTCGCACCAAATATCAATTTCTGATCAAACCTCGCGGATTCGCGCCTCTCGTGAACCGCGAGACTTGTATGTCATTGGTCGATTTTCCGTGACGCGGCGTGAACGAACGCTGTTATTGGTAGATGATATCTGATTCTGAGGTCTAAAACTATCAACACCAGTTTTCGCGGGAAGAGTGCGTGTAACTCGGCGTAAAACTTTAACAATGTTTACCAAAAAAATACGGAAAGCATGGTAACTACCGGAGTATTTTTTGTGTGGCTATAACTAGCGGTGAACCGGGGGAAACAGCCGAAAAAACGTCAGCCCGATGCGACCGGCCCGGCACTAGTAGTGGGGAGGGGGGCACACGATGCTGATTTTCTCTCGGCCCACGAACCACTGGCAACCTCCGCGCCTCCGTTTGTCACCTAGCTATAAAGCCACCTTGGGGTTGTCACCTGCCGCCGGCGGAAGATAGAAATGGCCTGAATCGACCTCGCTTCAAACTTCCGCTTCTTTTCTGGAGATCTTTGCAAAAGTTCAAGCCCTGTCTATATCTTTTCTCCCGATTTTTTTCCGTCAAGGTTTACGGATTGGTCTTGAATTTTTTCCGTAACACGCAGCAAAGTTCCGTAAATTTACGGCAAAACTGGCGCTGGCTAGAGCCCTGGTGTTGTCTAACCTTCTCCCTGCTGCCTAACTCTGTAACCAATAGAGAATTGGGTGCCAAAGAGCTACTTAAGAGTGCTAAAGGTTAAACCCTAAAGTATAATCAAGTTTGTTACCGGTACTAAATGTTGCATTTTAGCAACTTTGTATTCTTATCATTGTCTTATTCTTCTAACTTAACTTACAAATTTACATTGATATTTCAGATTTTATCTTATAGACTTTAGATAAAATACAGAGAAGTTACTGATAATTTCTGGGATGGATACTTCTCTATTTCTAGTCTATCCCCAAACCTCCTACTACAGACTGGAACTGATTGTCTAAACGAAGAAGACACAATTTTCTCACCTTCCTGCATCTTGTTCTCCAGGTTCATCTCTGCTTCCCTGACCTTGCCCTCCAGGTCGCTGACCCTCCTGTCCTTGCTGTCCCCGTCGCGCTGTGTCTCTCCCAGCTGTGCCTCCAGCGTGCTGACCTGGTCCGTGCTGTGCTTCAGCTCAATCTGCAGCTGCCTGGGGATGGAGGAAAAATGAACTGGTCATTAAAATGAAATCCCTAAAGTCCCCGTCACACAGTTGATGAGCTTCAGCCATATTTGTTGAATGTAAGAAGGTTCACGAATCTAAAATTGCAGTTCAATGTGATAGAGTAGATTTTCATTTGTAAAATATGCTCGACTCTAACACTGAGTGTTAGAGTCAAGCATATTTTACAAATGAAAATCTACTCTATCAAATTGAACGGGCTCATTGGCGTGAGAACATTGACTGATCCCGAACATTGTGCAATGATAAAGAGAATACCCAGTATAGTACTGCCAAAAATGTCATTTAGGCCTTGCAAACTTGCCATTTTCCTGCTGTGTGACACTTAAAGGGGTAGGGGTTAGGGTCCATGTACAGTCACTGTTGTTATTTCAAAACAGTCCATAGGATATTTGATAAGACGAATCGGCAAAGAATTTGAACTCCACTTGATGTGTTTTCATGTCCTTTTAATTGAATATCCACAACCAATATCCAATATACATGTACCTTCAAGAATGAATGTCTGGCTTCTTCTTAGCCTTGGCAGATAGGAAGAGAAGGAAGGAGAGTCAAATAGATAAGACGACAAGAGAAGGATGGATGACAATCTCAGGAGGAAGAAGCGAAAATGATGAAACAAAGAAACTCGAAAGCAAAGGAAAAACTATACCTTCCTAAGACATAATGGATCAATGTCTTTCCATATGTCGAATCACATTTTTTAAAGGGGACAGATCATTAGTTTTCAGAAGGGTTGGCAGCCCTGTCAGTAGTACCTGATAGTATTGGTAAGGTCCTGTACTTGCTGCCTGCCTGACTCCAGATCTCGACATGCCTGGTGCAGTTTCCCCTCCATGTCCCTCAGCTCATCAGCTGTGGACGACTTCTGTCTCTGCAGATCCCTCTCTAGCTTGGACAGCTGAGGAAAAAACATTTTGCAAAGTCAGGATTGAAAATCGCATTTCACAATGCAGAATGTGTGTTTTGAACCTGCTGTGACCATCCCTCCCCCAACTCTTCAAGGCCCTACTGCTGTAATCAGATACATGTGATCCTTGCTACTGAACTACTGAACTACTGAACCTTCAGCACAAATTGCTGTTCCATATAGCTGCACCCATCTTTCTACTCCATCAAACTGTTTCTTTGCTTCAACTAAATAGCCTGGTAAATTCCAAGGCTTCCATACTCTACCTTAGTTACATAGTACTTAGTATTGGAGCCTTGGAATCAACTATGATGTATATTCAGGCTAACAGCTAAATGCCAACCTTGCTGTTCGGCATACACCAAACCTTTAACACAAACCTGCAATTCTATTATGCTGCTGTCCCTTTGCCGTGACTCAAACGAACATTGCAGTTCTCCATCTATTTGTCAAGTTTTACACAAACCTGCTGCTCCATGTTGCTGTTCCCGTCCTCCTGCTCCTCTATCATGGTGATGTTCAATTGCTGTTCCCATACATCACCAAACGTTTCCCACAAACCTACTGTTTCATGTTGCTGTGCCCATCCTCTATCTGCTCTATCCTGTTTTATTGTGATCCAGCTCCTCTACTCTGCTGCTGTCCTGTTGCATTTCCCCATCTATTCTCTAAGTTTCACACAAACCTGCTGCTCCATGTTGCCATGCCCATCCTCCAGCTCCTCTATCCTGCTGCTGTCCCATTACAGTGACTCATACAACCTTACTGTTCCCATACACCTCAAACCCTGTCAATCTCATACACCACTTAGCCTTTACTACAAACCTGCTGCTCCATGTTGCCATGCCCGTCCTCCAGCTCCTCTATCCTGCTGCTGTTCGATTACTGTGACTCATACACACATTGCTGTTCCCCATCTACTGTTAAAGTTTCCCACAAACCTGCTGCTCCATGTTGCCGTGCCCATCCTCCAGCTCCTCTATCCTGCTGCTGCTCTGCTGTAACATCTGCTGCCTGTGGTCCAGCGTCCTCTCCAGCTCCACGATGTGCCCCGCCCTCTCCTCAACATCACGCCTGCTCTGCTGCAGCTGCTTCTGAAGCCTCTTTAGCTGTGGAAGTTAGTTTTTAAAAGTTAAAACCCTTCCCACACCATACGGTGTTCAGGGCAGTACCCATTTCTATTTCTATAGCCCTTGGGCCTTACAGGGCCAATACAGCAGGGGGCTAGTCCACGTGATCTGGTGTGTACTCAACTATACTCTTTCACATAAGTGCTGAGTGCTAAGCAGAGAAAGCACCAAGTACCATTTCTAAAAATCAAATCTTTGCTTTGACTTCTTGCAAACTACCATTGGATGTAAGATGACCAAGTCACGATCCTATCTTTGTGTGCTTCTTTATCCAACTCTTATGAAGGAGTTAGAAGATACATCATCATCTCAGTATCTTAGTCCAGGCACCAAATGGAATACCTTAATCTTCAATCTACTACATGCAGTTATAAGCAATACAGATTTTGTGACTGAGAGGCGCATAGCAAGGAGAAGGTTAAAACAAGGCTCTACCTCCTCCTCCTTCTTGGCCACCTCTCTGTCATGCTGCTTCTTGCTCTCCTCCAGCTGAGTCACGTACGCCTGCAGCTCCTCCTTGGTCTGCATGAGGGCCGTCTCCATCTGCCTGACCCGAGAGGTCCCGTCGGCTGCCTGTTGTTCCAGGAATTTCAGTGCCTGTTGGTTCTGTCTCGCTTCCCTGTTCAGTTCCTTAAACAAAAGACAGAAAATTATCAGAAGGGAGCACATAGACAACATCAGTCTGTTCTGACAGTAAAAATGCAGGTTCACGATAAGGGAAACCTACTTTACACTTGTTCATATCTTGGGATTCTGACACCTTCCGTTCGCTGACTTGTTTTTGTCTTAGATATTGGCCAGACAGTTCCAGGCTGCAGTGCCGTTATAGATTACTATACAGCGCTTCAGTACTGCTGAGTTCCAATAAAATCTGAACTTTCTGACATAAACAGAAATCAATAACAGCATATGATGTCTGTATTTGCTAGCAAATATTTATTTCTAGTGTTCAATCTGTATTGAAATGTTAACTTGGAAAATGATTCTATACCTTAGACTTCTCCTCCAGAGCCACCTGCAGCTGCTCTATCTGTGCAGTTTTCATGGACATCTCCCCTCGGAGTGAGTCCACCATCAGCTCAGACTCGCGCAGCAGCATCATCTTCTCTTCCACTCGCTGTTGGAGCTGAGGACAAAAATAATACAAGACAGCGTTAACATTTTCTACAATGATAGACATGTTTGGAAAGTAGCCATGAGTTGATTTCTGACTGCTCAGAGTAACTTTTGTCACTGCTGTGCTGTTAGGTAGCCTAACAGTACTACACAATGTAAATATTCCAGTCAAATCATCAAGATATAGGATGTTGTGGGTCTTAATGTGCAATGTGTGTCTGATTGAATAACTGAGGCCAGGTGAGGTAAGGCAAAATAATTTGTAATGTGCAAATCAAAATCATTCATATTTGCTGTTAGACACAAAGTCAAAGGTAGGAGGTAGTTGTAAGCCAATCATAACTTAAGTCTGGTAAATTGTAATCAGAAATCCAAGTTAGATAAAGCCTTGTACATCTTCTAACCACATACCAGTTCAATCTGCCCCTCCAGTTCCTTACACTGCTCAGTATGCAGGTTTTTCATCCGCGATGATGAAGCCATGGATTGGCTGAGCTCAGAGTCCTTTTCTTCCAGCTGAGAGCGAAGTTCGTTCAGGGTGAAGCTCTTGTCCCGTAGCTCTTCCTCCAGCTCCGACAGTTTGGTGGCATGAAGTGTGAAGGCCTCGACTTTCTCGTCCAGCTGTTTCTCCAGCATGGAGATCTGGGAGTTCTTTTGTCGCAGCTGTAAGGAGTTAGCAATAGCAACACATGATTAAAGACAAAACTCTCTCTATATACTGTAGTAAAAAAACTACCAAATACAAAATCTTTTGTCACACCTTTTGACACTCCGCCTTACTTGATACTCCAACTTGTCACTGTATGTTTTGTATTGTATATGTATTTCAGGTTTTAATGTACAGGTTTTGTTATTGAAATAAAATGTGAAAAAAAGCATGGTTAAAGCTTTTCCAGGATTTCTTTTTCATCATGCAAAGGTATCTTCAATCTTTAGGAGGAACCCTTCCTTTGACTGACTCCAGTCTTTTCATAATTCATTTCCTTTTAATCAGTAGTTAACTGTACACCCAGTTCATATTTTCATAGTCACTTTCCACCTAAAGAAGGGGCTATCTAGTCACTGGTAGAACTCCTATAGTATGAATACTGACCTCTCTTTGCATTGTAACAACCTCTTCACACTTGTCATCCAGTTCTTTCTGTGCCTCGCTGTATCTGTTTGTCCTCTGGGAGAGTCTGGTCTCCAGTGATGTCACCTGGGCAGTCAATGAATAAGTTGTGAATACGTCAAAGAACATTCAATTTCATACCTTTGTCTACAATTTGCCATAAAAATATTTGGGAAACAGCAGTAACATTTGTGATAAGTGTCCTCTTGGTAGATTTTGTCTGGTTGACCATAACAATTGTCAACATCTTTTATGCAGCCCACTAGACAACTTAAGCCCTTATAGTAGACTGACCATTACACTTTGTCCTACAACTTTTAGACCATGTGAAAACCAGCCCACCTGTGCAGTCTTGTCTGCTATTTCTTCCTCCAGCCGAAGCAGTTTGGAGGCGTGTTTACTGCGCTCATCCTCCAGACGACCAATGATGTGTTCCAACTCCTGGGACTTTCTGTCTCCTGTAAAATAAAGTCATAAGTCTTTATCATTCTGATTGGTCTGAGACATACTTCTTCACAACATAATAATGATAGTCTTATGTTTTGGCACACTTGTATGGAATCATCTTTCTGCATGTTCTTGGAAAAGAACCTATCCATTCTTTTTGAATATTTTACGGCACATTTTTAAACATAAGTCATTTTTTCAAAGTTGATGGATTTTCCAATTTTCAAATCATTTTCAGATATGAGTGAATTTTTTTTACCACAAACACAATTATGGTCACTTTGATTCATACAAAAAGGTAGCTTCTAAATATGGAACTTTGGCAAAGCCAAGTCTGGATTTTGATTTTGCATATGGAAACTGTATACAAAGTGAGAATAATCTGAAGACATGACATCTTTGATGAGGTTCCCCATACCTAGTCTGCTCCTCTCAATGATAGCTGTGAGTTCCTTCCTCAGCCCGTCCATGCGCCCACTGTCGCCCAGTCCGATAGCATCCCGCTGGCTGACAGCCGCTGCAGCGGTCAGGGAGGCAAGGTTGGCATGGAGCTTCTGGATCTCCGCTTCCTTCATGGCAAGTTTTAATCTGGATTAGACATAGAAACAGTGTTATACATACCATGTAGGATGATTACTTTAAACACAGGAACCACAGGTCTTTCTATAGCTTCAACTTACAACCTGCCATGTGTCCAGGCTCTAGCAGTTACTGTAAATCTTCAGATATTTGCGGTTTTATTTTTGCAGTTTTCAGTGACCTCTTACTGCAAAATCATTGTTTCAACAAAACAATTAAGCGAATTAAGTCCACCACAAAAACAGCCATCATAAACAGCCCTCCCCTTACTTCCTTCCACCTTCCCAAAGGCTTTTCCTCCCTACCTGAGATCAGCGACAGTAGCCCTGCTGGGGGACACGTTTCCATCTGCCTCGTCTGGGCTGGTGGAGTCTCCATCCCGATGTCGCTGACTGAACCCAGAATCACTGGTGGGCTGGAGATCCCAAATATGCAAATGTCAATATGCAAATCAACAGTTCAAGTATGATCATGCAAGTGAGAGAGAAAAACAGATACATTTTTTGCTGGATACTTTATTTTTGAATAACAATAAGTAATCAAAATTACAGTGAACATAATGATGTAGCAAAACTGCAATGGTGTCAGACTTTTATCTATTGCCATGAAATTTTGAATTTTTTCTTACCGTGAATGTGACGTGTGATTTCTCCTGTATCCTCTGCACCATGGCCTCCAGTCTCCTGAGCTCAGACTGACTCTGCTCCACCTCGTACTGACACTTGGCCAGCTTCTCCTTCTGTCGGTTGGACAGCAGCTTCAGGTCTGTGTTCTCTTGTTCCTGGATGAAAACATGGTTCATTTTTCAACTGGGTGCAAAAACAGAACTTTCTATGAATTTACCTCAGAAGTCTACATTCTTAGGTCAACATTTATGCTTACTTGTGACCAGATTGCTGGATTCATAAGCACCCATAGTAACAGACATTTTGTAACAGTAGCCTTAAATCTGAGAAAAGGTTGAATTTCAATTATTTCAGACGTCTAACCTTAGCCCCCAGATCACTCTCCATCCTGTTGATCCTGTGTGCCTGCCGACTGACTGTCCGCTGCATCTCCAGGTTCTGGGCTTCAAGATCCGTCTTCGACGTCCTCTCAACGGTTCCCTCATTCTGTAACCTCCTGGGGAAAGCACAGAAGACATTCACACCTTTATAAAGAACTGCAATTTTGCTACATTATATCATAGTGCTAAGTACACATGTGCTGTAGTATAACAGGCTCTTGCTAGACTGATATGAAAGTGACAATTGAGCTCCAAAATAAAAGTACAACTATCATCTCCTCTCCAAGCCTAAAATAGTTAAAAGACTTGTTCTTACCAGAAAACAATCGTGGTGAAACAAATTCTACTTTGACCATATACACGTGACTTAAGTTTCTTGACTTCTTAACGACATAGTATACATGCTTGTAACAGTCCTAAAGCTTTCTGTACAAGTACAAGTTTCTGTACATACAACTACAAGCACATATTTTGAAATAGGCAGAGACCCCTGTCCTTACTTGAGCTGCTGTTGCAGGTCCTTGACCTGTGCCTCCAGTGAGGTCGCTCGGTCCAACAATTCTCCCCGCTCACGGTCCGAGTGGAGCAGGCTGTCCCGCAGCTGCTCTTCCGTCGACTGGTGCTAGGGGGAGCAGTTAACAAACTCAGGTTGTACATCATACCATAGGAAAAATCAACTCTCAACCAAACTGGACATTAACCCACCCACAATTCCAGAAACTCACAAGGCAGCCAACGGTCATTGTTGCCCTTACTGTTGCAATAAAGGTGTTGAAACCATTCACAATTGTCTTTTTCCATCCATTTACATGGCACAAGCAGAGACCAATGGAAAGAATTCTTTACAGCCTAAAATTCACAATATGAACAAGTACTGAACATGTAGTTGGCTCTTACCTTCTTAAGTTTTTCCTTGACCTTTGACCGGTAGTCCTCCAGCTCTTCGGACACTTCCTCCACCCTCTGCAAGGCTTCGTCTCGCTGGTTCTCAGATCTTAGAAAATATTCAGTAAAATTGAATGCATGTTTCAACAGTTAAATATTCCAAACTACAGTACACAGTAAAAGAATTGGAGAACAACAAATGCTGACTTTTCTTTCATGAATTTCAGTGCTGGATATGCAAGTACAGCTAGTACACAAGATTGTTGATCTATCACCCAAGACCCAACCAAATTCAAGATATCTAGCTTACAGTTACACTATAAAAGACTATTCAACTGAAGGGATTGGTATACAAACCTTTTCCTCTCCCCCGTCTCCTCCAGTAGGTCAGCCTTGATGCTTTTGTTCTCAGCCTGGAGTCTCTTGACGTTCCGTTCCCTGTCTGTTAGCTGTCGTTGTACCTCATCAAGCCTTTCCTCTGCCTCTCTGAGTGCACAAACAACAACAACAACGAAAATTTAAAACCTAACACACTTACATGTATTTGGAAAAGTAGTCCAGTGTTCTTAGCCAAATTCTTGAGAACATCACAGGCAAGTTCCTTCCCTCCTGTCATGCAATGACTAATGACCAATTTACCTCCTGTGCTTTTCTCTAACACTCTCTAACGTTATGTTGATTGAGGTTAGACATCCAGGTAATAAGATATGCCAAATAACAGTTACTCAAGCAACTCCAAATTCTATTCAGTTGCTTGAGTAACTGTGATTTGACTATTACAAGGGTTCTAAGAGCTGTACCAAGTAACAACATTTGTTGCAGCAAAGATACACTTAGTCAAAATCCTTTTTGGAAGATTTTGAAACCAGCCATACTTTAAGATAACCTAAATCTACAGACATCTATTCAAAAGGCCTGAAAATGAACTAATATCTATTGTTTACCTTAAAGCCTTGTCATGTGCAGTGACCTCTGCTTCCAAGCTAACCACCTTGTCTTCTAAAGAGGGAACACTTTCCTTGTGGGCCTCTAGTTCCATGGTCAGGATCTTCATCTGGTGGGGAATCATCATGGAAGAAGGTTAATGATCTGAGGAATCAATATTTTTCAAAGTCTTTGTCATGTTCTGTATGTTTATGTAAATATTGTTATATATTTGGACAAGACATTACATCTATTCATTGCCAATGACCTGAAGATCAGAGTGCTACAAGCTTTCTGTAAAAAGATATCATTTTGTTACTGAAAGTTCACGGTCAACCTTAGACATTTGAACAAAGGAAATACAAAGTTTTTGATTAAAACTTATGATATAAGTCTCTTTGATTGTGTTTCAACACTGTCCTGTAAAAGTGTAAGTAAGCACATGTATCCTTTCCACACCTCCTGTACCCTAGCACCCCCTACCTTATTGTTGGCCTGGTGCAGCTGGTACATGGTGTTCTCCATGTCGGTGTGCAGTTTGTGGTTCTGGGAGATCAGCTGGGTGTTCTCCTGGCGCAGTTTCGCCAGCTTCTTCCGCAGAAGCTCGTTTTCCCCATCCCCCATGTCGAAGCTGGAGGCCGACGACCGCGACCTTGCAGAGGACGGCTGGAAACAAAACAATCCGCAGTTTGCTTGGTTAACATGTTGCCTTTTCACTTCCTTGTTGACAATGTACATACTGGCTACAATCATGACATGCTGGTGGTCTGTTAGCATAGTTTTATACAGGTCTGATGCCCGACGTAGAAGTCAATAGCCTCAGATTCAGTCAGAAAGCAAACACAAAATACCATACGTACAAGTTGGTGCATCGATTCGGACCACTGATTAGGATAAAGATAAATAAAACTGTTACCTTTTCATCTGGTAACAGGCTGAATAAAAGTTCTAAACAGGAATTATGCGGCTCCAGATGTCTAACTGAAAGACGACTGTGGTGTGAAAGATGTCGGTTAGCTTGAGGAATGAATCCAATCTACTTTGTACCAAGGAGGTTTATACTGTAACTAACCCTTTCATCTGTGACTCCATTCAAATACTTAAGAAGTCTGATGTTTTCAAGGGTTTGATGATGTTAGAAAATATGTTCACTCTTTTCTGTATTTCCAAACTCTACTAAAATTCTGTAAAGTACAAAAATGCCACAAACAAAAGCCTCACCATATCTCTCTGCATGGGAACACCAAACTCAGCCCTCACATTCCCATAGGACAGGCCAACAGGAGCTACCGCATCATGGTTACTATAGAAACCACGGTCATCCAAGGCATGTTCTGAGGGGTCGGGGGTCAAGTCCTCAAGAGTCAGAGGTGGTAACCTCTCCGGAGATGAGTAGTTGGACTGGAAATCATCAAATCTGTGGAGGAAGTGAAAATTGTAGATACGTCAGTTTTAAAGCACATTAGCAATTCTCCACTGAAATAGCTAATTGTAAATGTACTGTACAAAACATATCCATGGCCAATCCAAAGCACATGCAAGGTTTATTTCAAAGAAGTTATTACACCAACAGTTATCTTTAGCTCTGAATCTGATATAAAGTTATAAAGCATATCTGCTACTGTACATGTGGAATTAGAAAATAAAACAAATGTATTTCTTAGGAATAGGAAATTAGGTCTTATACAAGGGCCCTTTAATAAGTTGTCCCCAGAAATACCTGATGTTTGGCCACTAGTATGGTATGTCCAAAATAGTATTAGCTGCTTTTCAACACCAGTGGATTTGTACAATACATCTTGGCAATTCTGTCTCTCTATTCCCACACAATACCAGTGCCTTTCATTTCTAAGGAATGTCCACTCATTCAGAAAATTGGAAAGAACTAATCAGGAAGCAACAAATAGCTTGAGGATCAGGCGAAAGCACAGGAAACTGGGAAAGCTTCAGATTGTGAGAAGGATAAGAAAACACTTTCCTTTTGCTTGAATCAGGATCAGGCCAATGAAGAAAAGGGGTGTTGTATCCATGAACAAATAGTTCCTGACAAAAATGTTTCAGACTGGCAATGAAATAATGAAGGTAATTATTTGCCAAACAAGCTAATATTTTGAAGAAAAAACCCAGAAAAGTCATATTACACATTGAACTAGAGATATCTCCTTTACAATTACAGTCGATTACCGGGTTACCAAATGTTCTGCATAAATGCAAATCTCTAGATAGATAAGACTGTATCGTGTTACTAAGGTTACCAACTGGCACTTAGTATGTGCTGCTATGGTTTTACTCAATAGGTCTCAGTTGTGGTTATTATGTAAATTGTGCACTTGCGTGTCAAGAACAGAGTGGAAAACACAAAAACAGAGCTACGTTTTCATACTAGCTTTTATCTATCAATAAAAAAACAGGACTTTTAGAAAAATCAAGTGCATAATAATTAAAAGAGCCACAGCCAGTCTCTTTGTTTTCTATTCAATCATGTCTGTTTGGAAAAATATTCTTCAGAAAAATGTCGCTGACTATTTTAACTTTTAACTAACCAAGCTCCAGTACGACATTCTCTGAATGGCTCTTTTCTACTGATGCGTGGAAATAATATTTTGGAAGCAACAGCTTCTATCTTGTTTGGTTCATCTTGTTCATGTAGCAAATGTTCTTCAAAAACCACTTGTCAGATTGCCCCTAGGCAAAGATGTCAGATGACTTTTCCCTATGATTTTCCCTAATAATATATATTTCCCTGTAGGCTAAACAGATAGCTACAGAAACCTTGCTTGAAAATTTACCTGCATTATTTCTGCACCTGACCGATTGCAGTTTGTGACAGTGCTAACTAGTTATAATACTGTAAATCACTTAAATAAAATGGCAGGAAAATATAGCGGTAGGGGGAAAATGGAGTAGGTCACGGCACTTGATTTTAACGGTGGGAACAAATATTAGTGATCAAATATTTGCGATTATGAAATTTTAGCAGTTGACTAGTGACCGTTAAATCAGCTAAGATTAAGTTACAGTTAACAATAACAAATCAAGAATTACAGTAATCTGTTAGGCCCTAAAAAAAGAACTTCCCCTACATTTACTAACACCAAAATATAGATTCTGAAGTACCTGCGTAGGCTGCTATAACGGTATATGTAGCTGGTTCAAATTTGACCTAAAGCAGTAACTGTTACAATGTATCAGGCAGTTAGTGAACACCTGCCCACATACATGTACTAATAGCCTGTTTATAAGCCAACTTGAGCTTTACCCAGTTTGCTCTGAGCACACCGTACCTGTGCACCTGGTAAACTTCTTACCACAATAGTTTCCGTCTTTGTTAATCCTGTGTAGTGACAATGTGACAATTATTATTTACTGAGGACAACCCGACCCAGCTACCACTTTACCCCCTTTTGCATGCCCCTGAAAAAACATAAAGGGTACCCGGGGATCAAATGACTAAACAAACAATATACGTGATATACAAGACCAAAACCTTTCATGCACTTAAACTCTATCCTTCTTGTACATAACACAAGTTTGAACATACATGTGTAAACCACTTCAGCTTAGGGATTAAGATAGAATTCTATGATGATTGTTTTCAGTAAAAAAAAGAAAACAGAATGTTGGAGAGCTTGTATTGGACGTCATGACAACATCTCATACCGGTAGCCTGAGAACAAACAGGTCTTGACCACCAGAATGTACTTAACCTTTGACACAGATTATCAATAGCCCAATTGAATAGGGATTCTTATGTCACTAAACACATATTTGGGGAGACAACAATGTACCAACATTCTAGCTACAATCTAACGCCATAAGTCACCAGGCAAATATAGTACATGTATGTAAAGGTAAAGATTACCAAGAGTAAGATAATGATTGTCCCAGGAAAAACTTGCAATGTTTTACTAGTAACAAAAAGGTTCTTGATACAGCCTCCTAAAATGCTAGTAACAAATATTCATCACAAACTGTAGTATAATTACTATAAAGCCCAGCTATAAGATATTTGTCAGGGCAAAACTGAACGATTAAGATTTAAGAACTGTACTTACTACCGTACGGTAGTACTACTACAATTTGATTGAGTAAAATTTTACTTTGTACGTTTGTACATACAAACCCTGAAGAACCTGCCTAACACTGAGCAGTAAAATGCTTACAATAAAAACCTAAGTACCTTTTTCTCAATCAAGGCTCAGTTTCTGAAGTAAAACACTTCTGAAACCAAAAGATCAAACTGGTCCACTGCGCTGGTAGACTTGTCCAGTTCAGTGGTCACACATGTAGGTTTACTAACCCTGACCTTTCCCCCATGGTTAGTGCTCAGGTCATGGCATTGTTACGAGAAGGTTACTGAGGGAGCCCCTATTCACCAGGGAAGAATAACCCATGGCACCAGCTTTCAGTCGGCAAACTGACACCCACAACAGGTAAAATGTCAAGTGGTACAAATCACTAAATTGGGGGATCACTTTTGTCAACGGATTTCAAATTTTGTGAGTGAAAATATGGAAACAATGGACCAACATCTATTTAGATATGTATAACCCTTAATTCGTAATTTGGATAAAGTAAGGGCGCAAATACTGTAAACTTTCAAAGCTTGCACAAATGCTGAAGCATACTCGTGTTCAAATGGTCAAGTGGTTACAAAGCATTTTTCTGGGAATACAACAATGTGACTTATACGACCAAACTACATTACATGATATGACATAAGATTGTACACTCCCAGTTTGACATCTGATTACCTTGCATTGGAACAGTTCAAAAGAATCAATTACAGCTAAGTCAACAAACAGCTAAGTTAGAGTTTCCGAAATACATGGCTTGGACAGATACAAGTAATACTTCAAGGTTTACAAGATCTGTAAGTAAAGGGATACCGATGCACTGACGCACAAGCTGTGTTTGTAATAACGATTGTCGTGCTTACCTTTGACTTACAAAATGTATGTGTACTTAAGACCATCTAAGCCTTCTGTGTGGTACACACCTTCCCAACAGATGTTACAGCAAATACGCTACTGTTTATTGAAGAGGTGACACAATCGAACAGCAACTTGAGTTTCAGACTGCTGAAAGCCAGGGGAGTTTACAATATTTGGTAACCACCACAAGCACGCTTCAACACCAAACAGAACGCTTTGTTCTAGGAGATCTTGAAAACATCAGAAACGCTGGTCAAATCAGTGTTGCACGGCTCCACCAGAAACTTATGTATAAATATGTATGCACAGTGCTACCCAATAATATTCAAGTAAGAAGTTATACTAAATTGGATTTGATATGAATGGCATTTAAGTCTGAAAAAACTGCATTGTCAATACTGGCATTTCAATTCCAATGCTTGCATGCTTTAGATATAGTGGAAGCTCACTTTAAACAAGCAAGGAAGTCCTTGAAACAAGCAATTTTGCATTTTGGAGAGAACTGGTAGCATACAAAATGTACATTTAAGCAATTTGTCTACCTGGCTGACATCCAATTCTTATCCAATTCTTTATTCCAAGAGTTCTTGGTTTCTGGCCTACCAAAAGATAAAAGCATTGACTGAGTATCCTCATTATACTTTTTACAAAAGAAAACATACAGTTGCTAAATAAGAAGCGCTACGGCTTCTTTCCGAATAGCATTTGTTTGCACTGATGAGCTGTGCCGTGCATGCGTGTGCTCTTAATAGTCTTATCACAACAGTCCAATCTCAGAAAACCTCCCAGCTAAACAGTCCAGGAGATAATCCTGTTTAATCCCCATTATATCTACTACACACTAACGGCAAGACGACAAGAAAGCTACTTTCTTACCTGGAGGGATACAAGCACAGATCCAGGTAGAAAACAGGGCAGATGGTTTACCCATACAGGCACAAGTTGTGCCGGGACTGAGGGCTGGCTGTCTATGGTCTGGTGAAGCGTGGGTTTCTACACGAGTAATTACCATGTGAATGCATGCCCCCAGGCATATCGGGTGTAAACTACAGGCCTCCAAACACAATAATGTTACAGCGTGCTATATGGTAAACAGGGAAGGGTATGGGCCCCTGACTGAAATCTGCTTTTGGAAATTTTACAATGTCATACTCTACAGAAACCATTGTAGTTTTTTAGCCCTGAGAAAATCCCTGCTACATTTTGTACCACCAATGAGGTTTCCTTGCTAGTACTTGTCATCAACTGAGTGGTTGTCAGTAAGAAATCTTTGTCTGTGTTCAACAAATTATCTGCTGTAATCATATTCATTGGGACAACACATCACCATTATCTCTCTAGGAAACTACAGCAACGAGCCGTTGTATGGTAGATAATTCATATGTATGAGGTTAATTAGACTTACAAAAGATAGAGATGACCTACTAGTATTTCTTGATCTTGTCTTTCGGGTCTGTCAATTGAAATCAAATGGGGCTTCATCAGCTAAGGTGGTTCTATTGAATAGAACTTCCTTGTTTGTAAATAGAGCAAAATAATCTATTATCCCAAGGACTTGATTATCCAGAGCTAAATTCGCTTTCAACAAATCAGTTTGTAAAGTTTTATAAATTTCGTATTTCGTATTCCTATATGATTATTACACAGATGTGACATAACTTAATACATATAAATCAATACAATTCAGACCTTCAGTTGGAACGTTGATAGATAAAGATTTGTCAGTGGATCGGTTGATTTGATACAGGAAAGGGGTGGAACATATTTCCTTTACAGTCTATCTTCTTCTCTTTATTTGCTAAGATAATTGCCAGGCTATCAGGTAACATCAACAGTTAAAAATAGAGTAGTCCATTGAAACTGGTGACATGACATGCACACCCCCTATCTGTTGTGTGAATCATTGCAGTTTCACATCCAGATTCATCATACATTGTCATATTCATGAAGACACACATACTTATCTGACAGCTGAGCTGACTCACCCAGTACAGTATCATCCATGGTGAACTAGCATACAATAATTGTACAATAATACTGAATAGAATGTGTACAGTGAGCTATATGTAAGACAAAACACCAAGATATGTAAGACAAAACTTCTCCAGATCAACTGACTTACACTAGTTACAGTACTGTAGTGAAACACAAGACTCCGAGAGGCGAGTAGCACAGTCTCCTGGCTCCCAAGGATCGAACCTGGGCCCGCCAGCACACAAACCGCACGCACTAGCCGCTAGGCTAAAAGGGCCGGTCCGGTTAGACTGGTCAGTTAGTGGCGCTTGAAGCCAACTGTTACACTACTCCCCCATTTCTTTTTAAGAATTGTCCTTGAATCTCTGAGTTCGATATCCCCGTGCGGCACATTTTGCTACATGTATTACTCACAGGGTCAGTGTGGGAACCATCGCACAAGAGGCGAGCAGTACACTGTACAGTCTCCTGGCTCCCGGGGATAGAACCCAGGCCCACCAGTGCACAGACCGCACACACTAACCGCTAGGCTTAAAGGTCCGGACCGGTTAGACTGGCCAGTTAGTGGTGCATGAACCCCACTGTTAGTTACAGTTGTATCCAATGTAAACTAGTATTTGCACAATAGGTTATAAACGTACAAATTATTTACTTATATATATTAGCATGTGTACAGTGTGCTATAGCCTATAGTCACGTGGGCACAAATACCCAACTGCAGAACAACCAACTCACCCATTGGCGTCCACTGCTGCAGCTACTGCTGCGGTGTCCAGCCTGCGGAGACTCTGCTCCGTCTGCTGCAGCCGTTTCCGCAGGTCCGACACATTCCGCATCAGAATCTCCTCATCAGACGACATACTGCATTATGAGTGGCAGGTGTCAATCTATCAAACTACAGACTAGAAGGTGCCCTGGAAAGTAGAGGAGGATCATAAAGGAATTAATGGAGGAAATAAGTCAGAGTACTATTAATCATGAAATATTTACTGTATCTTTAGGTTCACATGTGTTTTTTTGCAGTCACTCCTCCGAACCCATAGCACCCGCGATAAGGCACTGGTCAGCATTTCCAAGTGGTATCAGTACCACTGTTCAAACCACAAACTCAAAGATACCACTTGATCTTCATGATGTGTCATCAAATTAGGTGCCGCAAACTACATGCAATAACAGTTGCTACTGCACCTCCTTAACATGGCAGTAGAGCGTCTAGGAGAAATGTTTCTTTCACTCAGCTATGCTATATTGAGAAAGAATACAATGTGTTTTATCATCTTTTTTGTCAAAATCGATTTAAACGCCACATTGCTTCTCGTCTGAAAAAAAGACATCATGATGACTTTTGAGATGTTACCAAGACACAAAGAGTGCACGGCAACATAAAAGAGCAAACAGCACCCGGTGAATGACAAATAAATGTCACAGAACCCCCACAGTTGATTCAAACATACCGGCAGTTTAAAAAATTGATGACCCGGAATTTAAACATACGGATGAGCTTGGCAACGCATAGACAACGCCGGAGTGAAGAGTTTCTCAACTGCTTTTCGAAATAAGAAACAACTTTGCACGAAAATAGAAAACGTCATTTGATTTAAGAACGAATGACGTAAGGCTTGCAGGTGTCCGTTATACACCTGTTGTGTACTATAACTTGTCTATACCTTTTTCTCGCACCTGCCGACGCGACGCGTAGCGAACGACGTACTTTCGAAGCTTTCCAGACTTTTACAGATGGCTTCCGACACTGTTTCTTTGACTTTTACACACTTTCTAGACAGCTTAGACTACTTGGTATAGATAGGCGCTGCTCGGTGTACTTACCTGACAAAAATCACATTGAAAGCCGCTTAGTTTTAAGCAGAAATTCCTAAAATTCGTCAGGTGAGACAAAAACACAAACAGCACGCCGCCATGTTTGTGGACGTTGGGAAACCGCCGCAAGATTTGATTGGACTAATTGTTGTCACGTGACCCTTTTGGGTGGTCTCAAATCGGAAAACACCAAAGGGGTGGGCTGAAGTGTGCTGAGAATCGGTCTGTCTTTTTGGCTGAAAATTGCTTTTGTGATTTCGAGTGAAAGTTAATCAGAAAAAAATTAATGAACAATGGAAAAAAGTTATTCTTCACTTTTGACAGTGAAGTAAATTGAAAACTAACATAATATCTTAATGAATGAATAAAACTAACTTTGACTTTAGATAGCTTGCTGTTGAGTTGCGTTTGATACCATCAAATAGATTCATATACTTGATAATTTATGGGAGATACGGAATGAAATAATAAAATGTAGTTTCTCAATATCAGAAAGCTGTGAAAGTTCAGAGATTTAACCCCCTGAGTGAATATTGGATCAGTCTTCATCCGGGTGATTTTCGAAGCTTTGCGCCTGCGCACCGAAAATCAGTCTTTTCCCGATGATATTTCGTCGGCCCCTAGCCGAGGCTATCTAAGAGGCTGATCCAAAGGCTGATCCAGCCAAAATGGTGAGTCCTATTCACAAAATCCGACTAGAGACCAAAAGTATAAGGTCTACTTTAAATCGTGGCAAAATTTCATTGCCATTTATGGATCCGATGCTGAGATATTCGCGGATAGAAATGAATATGTGAGTCATCAAATACTTGCAAGATGGCGGACATGGGTGCAGCCTTACTGCAAGTTTTGGAGGAATTTGCGAAAAATGAAAAGAAAATTGAGTTCACATACACAAATAGCTTACGGTTATTACTTCTGTACATTTATTTAACATTTTAGCTCGTGCTTAAGTGTTAAAGGTGTGTATCAGACGACAAGCAGCTGTTTTTACAAGTGAGAGTAGTAGTTGGAAGTACAACGTGGCCCATACGCCACCCCGTTATTTGTACCATGTGCAAAATTTACAAACCATTGCTTGAAGCGACAAAGTCCAAACTGACTTAAGCTCCAATATTTGTTTTCTAAGTTTTTTGTGTATCCAGGTATGAAAGAACCAGAAAATGTAAGGCAGTAAAACTGGAGGCCCCTTATTTATCATGACCGTAAAGTCTGATAAATCATAATATTTTTTGACGTTCAGCTATGCCAATGTTACAGGTTCAGCACCAAAATTTTCAGGTTTCACCTTTCAACATATTTTCTGGTGTAACTTTCTATAATTTCCAATAACTCACTACTAGGATCTAAAACTCGGTCTACATGTAACTATTGTAAGTGGCAGATTAGTAGCATAAACTAAAGCTTAATGCAAATATGTTTTCTTCTTCCTTGCAGGGGTTCGTTAAGGTGGTGAAGAACAAAGCGTACTTCAAGCGTTTCCAAGTCAAGTTCAGAAGGCGTAGAGGTATGTACTATGTAGCAATACCGCCATAATGTTGCACCATGTGCAGAAACATGTGGCTTATGAAATCAAGATGGACAAGGAACCTTGTCACATTTTAAATTGTATTTTGTACCTCATTAACTTTGTTCATCAGCATTAGAGATAAGAATTTATTTAGAAAAATGATGTAACATTGATGGGAGATTTAAGGATTATTTGCATGATGTCATTAAAGTTGATCACATCTTTAATTCCGGTGCTATTTTTGCTTTTCAGAGGGGGTAACTGACTACTATGCCAGGAAACGTTTGGTGATCCAAGAGAAGAACAAGTACAATACGCCTAAGTACAGGCTTATAGTGCGCTTCACCAACAAGGACATCATTTGTCAGGTATGTGGCAATATTACGTGTTTTGAATTTCATGGCTTGCTAGAAGTTATAATAATCATCAGAATGTTTGTCCTCATGTTGTTCTTGTTAAGGACATCATCGAATGATAACTTTGGAAGCCTGGACACTCTTCCTTGTCTTCCATAAGAGTTTGTAACTCAGCTGTACTGCCGAGTTCTGTGTCTTGCCCTAATGTGTCAATAGTAGTCCTTATGAATTGAAGGCAAGCTAGTTAGAATAAAAATTCATCATAACTATAGTTAAGTATTTAACATTTTAAAAAGTTGACAGAAGGAGTTACTCATGGCTCCTATTTTCTGTCTCCACAGGTAGCGTATGCCAGGATAGAGGGAGACGTCATTGTGAGTGCTGCGTACGCACATGAACTTCCTCGCTACGGCATTAAGGTCGGGTTGACAAACTATGCAGCTGCATATTGCACCGGACTCCTGCTCGCTCGCAGGGTAAGAACCACATCTTCGACTCTTTGTGTTTCTCTGGTTTTTGTTGTCATAAAGTATTTCAACTTCAAACTCAGTTTTGTAAAAAAGGGTTTCTTCATGTTTGAAGTCTCTATGTATTTTAGATTCATTTTATGCACAATCGCATACTAATGACTTGATCAGTTTCAAGATATGTCTTGGATTAAACCTCATGTCAATTCCCATGGCCAATGCAAATAAGGCTTAGCAGGGAGGGGGTTAAAGTCTCCTAAAAGCATTATTTCTTAATGTACAAAGCATCACCACCTTTAATCACGTTGCCATGGAACTCCCTACAATGTTATGTGTTAGAAGTTTGAGCTAGCAGATTGTGCTTCTAAGTTATATGTTGAGGTGCACCTGTGCAATCCATATGTTTCCTTCCTCAGATTTTGAAGAAATTCAGCCTTGACACCATCTACGAAGGCTGCACTGAGATCGACGGCGACGAGTACAACGTTGAGGAGGTGGACGGGCAGCCCCGCCCGTTCCGCTGCTTCCTGGACGTGGGTCTCGTCCGCACCAGCACCGGTGCACGCGTCTTCGGCGCCATGAAGGGAGCCGTCGACGGCGGTCTGGACATCCCCCATAGGTCGGTTGGCGACTTATATTTCAGTCCTTAAGAGTTATTCTTTATATGGCATGAGAGTTTGTTCCATGGAATACATACACAAACATGCTTGGCAAATTTCATATTGCAACAAATTTTGTAAGAGTATAAGTAACATAGGCTTTATTGAAGCTATTTTAACCTGTTGAAAGGGAGCAATTTATATGTAAGTCATCTTAATATTTTAATACGAAGGTCGTCTATTGTAACGATAACCCACGCAGTTCAGCCTGTGGCTGCCATGTGGTGTTTCGCTGTTTGATTGTGTGAACCCAATAAACCATTATTATTATACTTCAATCATCAATAAATTTTGATCCTGTGCTTTTAAAGTCTACAAAAGCTGCCAAAGCACAGTCTTCTCTTGTCTGACAACGCTTTGTGACTGCCATCCTCTTAAACCTTGTTGTGCAAAACACATAGGTGATAACTTGATGTTTCACATGGTTTGCTTTCTGTGTCTTGCAGCACGAAGCGCTTCCCAGGATACGATGCCGAGTCCAAGGATTTCAACGCCGAGGTTCACCGCGGCCACATCTTTGGCCAGCACGTCGCTGAGTACATGAGGAAACTGGAGGAGGAGGACGAAGAGGCCTACAAGTCCCAGTTTGGCTCCTACATCAAGCTTGGCATCACTGCCGACTCGGTAAGAGGGCTTTTTGTTTTTTCTTGGTGGTACAGCTGTCATTACAGCTGCTATTACAGTAGCCCGATCTTGACTGTCCATCATGGTTATCAGTTGAACCAATATTAGCATGGAAATGAAGTGTTTGACCAATGGGAGGATGGCTGCATGTCTGTCAAAAATTTGCACATTTTTAGTTTGCATTTCTACGTTTTGACAGGTGGGCTGGGCTATGGGATCGGTCTATTCGTTCTATTGAATGTCATATTCATAAGCTTTAGAGCTTAGCATTCCCACCTGCAATGTGAAAATTCAAGAAATATTTTCGATTTTTTTCAGGGAAAAATTTGAATAACTTGAATGAAAAATGTAAACATTTTGCAGACTTAAGATATTCAAACATGTCATGAAACAGGTATTACAAGAAATGCTTATCTTATAGAAAATAAAACACAAGAAATTGGTTCTTTTAGTTTATTTTCTGTTGATCACGTGTTGCTAAATTCCTTTTTTTTCTCTTACCCATTTTTGTCAGGTTGAGGAGATGTACACAAAGGCCCATGCTGCAATAAGGGAGGACCCTGAGCACAAGCCCAAGGACAAGAAGGAAGTCACAGTCAAGAGGTGGGTGTGGTCACTTGTTATTTGCCTCATGAATAAAAATTGTGGCACTTCCATGCAATTCTTTGTAAAACAGTGATGATTCAATCTTATCTAGCAAAGGCCATAGTCTTCTGTCAGAGGACCATTTCTTGGTGCTACCCGAAGAAAAAGTTGGAATTAGTTTAAACTGAATGATTTGATCAGAAGTATTTGATACTTATACCATCTTCTTGCTGCCTAACCCCATATGAGTACAAATTTGGTGCCAAACGACTACTTTAGCATGCCAAAGGTTAAATATAAACATCCTGGAATCATGTAGATGAGAATGTGTTGTTCTGGAGATAAAAGCAAGACGTTTATGAGTGATGTTTGTCTTTGAGTTCGTTTACGGAATGTTGTTTGCGTTTACCACAGATGGAACCGTGCCAAGTTGTCCCTTGCGCAGCGTAAGGACCGCATCAAGCAGAAGAAGGCATCGTACCTGAGGGCCATGGAGGCTGAGTAACCACCCCACCTCGCCTACCAACATCACAACCATGTCTGGATGTGGAGAATAATGTACATGAAATATACAAAAAAAATAAATGCCCTCTCTCAAACAATGGCTGGCTCCAAATGTGAATTTTTACTGAAGTTATTTAAGATTATATATGAAATAGAGTAAAAATGAAGGATGTTTCAGCATGATCATTAACTGCAGTTTCTACAATTAATGAGTCATACTGCTTCTGGTTTTGCTAGACTATGAAGTTTACCATAATGAATACATCATAATGAAAGAAAAGAATTAACTTAATACATGAACCATTTATTAGTGGTAACACGCAAGAGGGGAAACCTTACTCTCCAAGAAGAAGTTTCGATCGGGGGGGGGGGAATAGTTGTGGCTAGGATTTTTTTACACTCTTGAAGGAAGAGGAATGTTCAAAAATCCCGGGCACTCCTACCCCACTCGACCGAAAACTCTGCTTGGAGAATAGGGAAGCATAGCCTTAAATGATTCATGGAGAAAATACATTTTCACTTGAGAGACCCTTAAAAGGCATGGTGCGATGTACTGCTAATCTCAAAGCAGCTCTACTGGTGGTAAAATTGTAACTTCTGCCCAAGCTAATATCCTACATGGCTGAATGACAGTTCTGCCCGGCTGTTATGATTTTGCAGCTCTAAGAACTGCTATGAGATAATGGTACATGTACAAGATATTTCCTATACTTAGCAATAGCCATCCTATGTTACTCTCTAAGCAAAGGCTGGCGCCAGCTTTTCTTTGAGGTGTTACTGGCATTTTTGTTGAGCTTTCTATTGTGTCCTGTTTCCTTGATGGCTTGAAAACAGGACAAAATAGAGAGCCTGACAAAAAAGCATAAAACATGTCAGAAACCAGCCAGAGCCGAACCTGCCGGTATGTGCCGAGAGAATATCGATTTGCCCTTGGTAACAGTAAGTAGAGTCTTTGGAAGTATTAACCAGTGTAACAATTAGAAAGGGGGGGGGGATGATGAGGCTGCCACGGCTTGAGCTATTCCTCTTTATTAAGCATAGTGAGTACATGTACATGCCTTTTGAATGAGAAGTGCAGCTTTGCCCTGAAATTTTAATCTGCAGAAAGCTAGTGGTGAAATAACAATATGTTACCAAATCTAGCCTTATGGATAGCGACAGATAGCACCAGGGAAGACTCCCGTTGTCAAATTTCCAAGAGATTACAAAATTAACGATTGCTGATATGGATGATGATACTTTGAGAATGTTGTAAGATTGTTCTCAGTTTTGCTGGAAGGTCCTTGCTGCTGCGACCATGTTCTTGAGCTTGGCTCTGAGAACGTCCCTCGGCAGGAAGCCCAGTCCACAGTCGGGGGCCAGCACCAGTCTGTGCGGCGGCAGGAAGCGCAGGGCCTCCCGAACCCGTCCCCGGATCTCCTCCACAGGCTCCACCCTGCTGCGGGCTATGGCCACCACTCCCAGCACCACGGTGGTACGGCTGAACTTGGACAGGAACGACAGGTCCGTGGGGCAGTGGGCGTCTTCTATGGAGACTGGGAGAGAGAAACAAATACGGCAAACTTCAATCATCCTACTAAAACACTAATGGCTAAAAGCTGACTCATCGAGTCTGAAGAGATTGTGCATGAGCCATTGAATCTCATCTAGAACTAGATACTGTAAATAGACTTCAGTTCGCTGTGATTTAATTTTTGCAGTAGGGAGAAAAGTTTTTGTGGTGGTTTTAAGTTTGCGGTTGTAACAAGGCGGTAACTAGTCAGAAGACAATAAGAAATTTCTCGATGAAGCGGTCACCGCGAAAACCACGAACATAAAACAACCGCAAACATTTCAAGAATTACAGTAGCCATATGAAACAAGCTCGATTCCTTCCTTTTTATGCTGGAACCTGTGCCTACTTCATGCAGAAACAGGTAATTTACATTATTCACAAAAGGAAACGGAAAAGAGATTTCCGGATTCAATTCACTTCAATAGGAAGAAGATGAGAAGGTACAGAGGTGAACCCTACGTCTGTCGAAGCCAGCATTGTCCAGTTTGTCTGCCAACCTGCCATATAGCGACCGGTCTGCCTTCAGGTATTCTTCGTGGTCCTTTTGGAATAAAGACAAGATGAAAAGCAAAGTTATAAAGTACATGTAATTGCAGCTGATGCTCAAAGAAAGAACAACTTCAAACTACTTGAAATAACATGTACACACATGTAACGTTACATGTATATGCTTTAGTGTCCCTTCTTTGGTGTACATTTCATTTACTTGTGCTTACCAAGTAAAGTGGATATCCACAGCAAGCATGTACAGCCTTTGTCACTTCTTGGGGAAGACCCTAAAGTGGGGACAAATATCACAAAAAGGATCATGTGTACAATGGTAAAATGCAATTCGCACAATTTTCATGTTGATGATGATTGAATAGAACATTTTGGTAAGTTCTCAAATTTTAAATTAAATGTTGATGATAGGATATTGATAATACATGTATTTTATGGCTGTATGTGCATATTGATGTCCTCATTTACATAGACACATGCCTTAAACTTTATAGCTACCATGCCTAACTCACCTTAAAGCACTTTGAAACATGCTCTATCCCATATTCCTCGGCTATCTCTGGTTCCCGCATCATGACGGGTTCGTCGATCTGGATGTGCTTACACCCTGCGTCCGCTAGGGCGCGCACCTCTCGGTTGATCACGGACACCAGGGCCTCGCTTAGCTCCTTTCGGCCTTTGTAGAAACGGTCTGTGATATACAAGTTAAACCTTCCACATGCCAAAGATGACTCATTACTATCAACACCAAACTTGTTATTCACACATTAATTGTTTTTGCATATCAAATGAACAGTAAAGAAAGGAATGGAAACAAAGAAAACGAAGAAAACGAAAAAGGAAGTCAAGATTGTGCAAGCAAATGATAAAATGTGGCAAGAAAATCGATAAACAGGCCGGAAAGGAGCCATGAAAAAATACAATCCTAAGGTGCTCTTTGTGCTACCTACCATGTGCTCTTTTCTCCTTACAAATACACCACTATGTCATGCATGTTATTTACTTTTAGTGGTCCCTATGATGGTCATGGGCCCAGGTATAGTGATCTTGACCGGGTGTTCGGTTAGCGCCTGGGACGCCTTCCATTCGTCTAGAACAAACGGCCGGTCGTCTCGTGGCCTGACCTCTGACACCACGGTAGGGAAGTATCCCGTGAGGGCACCGTTCCGATAAGTCACTTTCTCCAACTGGTCAAAACTAAAACCGTCCAACTGACGACTGTGGAAGGAAAAGACGTCATGATATTCGCACTGGTTATATAGTAAGGTGAGCATTCACGTGACGTCACCAGCCGCCATATTGGTGTCCTATTTGCATTTTAGTGACATCGTACTTGAGGAATACCAACATGGCGGACAGCATCCGTTGCGATGACGGATCAAAGAGACAAGATGCTATGACGACCTCTTGAACGAACCAACAACAGAAAACGACCAATATGCCGAGGTTATTTATGTGTTGGTTGCAGGAAAATTGCAATGTCTGGTTGTACCATGCAGATATAGCTCAGTTTATGTTACTGAGTTAAGGAAGTGAGTCTCCTGTGATTTTATTAACATACCAGAAATGGTAGACGTAGTTCTCTCTCCTCAGTTCACCGTCCGTGATCACGTCGATCCCGATGTCGATCTGTTCCTGGATCACCTCCCGGATCGCAAGTGTGATCTGCTTCTCTAAGTCTGAAGAGTTGTGCAAATAAGCATGTTGCAAAGCGGCGTACGGCTGTCCTTCTAAACAATGTACTGCCTAGCTTTTGTTTTCTTATAGATTGACTCAGTTGGGCACAAAACCACTGCCAATATCATTCATATTATATTATAGTATATTCAACCACGTGTGCTAATTGATAAAACAAAGATGTTCTGTTGACATGGTTAATGTGTATCCCAAACTGTGTATACTAGTACCTTCCCTGTCAGCGGCCCTCTGAAAGTCGTTGAAGTCAGCCGGAGTGTACTTGTAACCTTTTGCCAGATTAGCGTGGGTGAACCAGTCCGGAATCCGGAGGTAGTCCGGCTTAGGGTAGCTGCCGACCACGGTTGTCAACATTTTGGGTTGAAGTATAGCAGCATCTGAAGATCTAGACCAACTAATGGCAGACCGTGACGCCTGGAGGGAGAGGGCAACCTTAGTCCGGGCAAGCCGCCCGATATGAAGATAATGTTGATAGCAGCATTTAGTGGCATTACGGGGCACCCACCCAATCAGAGCCTAGCACTTTGGTGTAGCCATGGTAACGTAATTAGGGGGTGAACCGGTTGAACGAACCGTTCCAGGTCTAGGGAACTATTCATGACTACTTGTCTGCTATCATGGGAGAACAGACAAGTAGTAGCATTTTGGTAGTCATGGCAACAACCCTGGCAGGAACCGACAATCCTGGTCACCAAGAAGGTTATGTGAGAGAGGGTTAGACAAGTCTGTGGTCTTTGCACGCAAAGACAGAACTACCACACAACAAAGAAATTTCTTTACCAATTGAGAGTATCTTTAATGTATATACGATAATACTCTTAAAGACATACATGTATACTTCCGAAAGTCGTCCGTTGTTTTCAGCAAGCGGCGGTCGTCAAATCGTCATGTCAGCTGACAGGCGAAATGGCAGTCAGAGAAGTCGAGGAAATCTATGTCATCTATACCCGCCTTCTCGCTTGCTTGCTGCAAGGAGGTTTTATAAAACCTCCTTGCTTGCTGTGATGGTCGACTGGGTGCTGGGCTCGTCGGTCGTCTTCACTTTGACGAAGTCATGTTCCCACATCTCCACATAGTTGAAGTTTTGTTTTATGATGCTACCCTTACGGTTTGTCTTAGCATACAATTCCCACATTTTTGTCTCGTTGGCAGGATTGACATCATCTGGATTGAAACATTTAGGGCAACCATGCCAGAAGCACCCATGGTACTCGTAAACGGTTCCAGGGGTCCCCTTCTCAAACCCATCTACCTTGAAATCACACACTACACCTTCCCTTAGACTGTTCTTTGCATGATGAATAGTCTTATTCTCACTGTACGCGACGTAGTTTAACCATTCTACGGCGTCGCGACTTTGATTCTCTCTGTAGCGATAGCCATGAACGGGGACGATGCCAATCATATTATCCTTTAAGAATAGATATCTGTACAGATAATTACAAGCAGAAGCAATTGTTATACACTTCTCAATAGGATCGATCCCATTGCTCACTTGTTCAAATGTTTTCTGGAATGTGGTGAACCTCTGTTCCAAAATGCGAACATCGATGACACACAAGTCGATCAGATCATTTTCGAAGTTGAAGACATAACCCTCCTGCTTTTTGGTGGTCACCCACGAAACACAGTTTAAATTTCTCTGTTTTCCGGACTTATGGTGTCCGCGGCATAGAATTTGATATCAGGTAAGGGACCTTCATATGACATGTTTTCCAAAGATGAAAAATAGTGAGCAATGAGAATATGGCTGCATGTCTGTCAAAAATTTTCATGTTTTTATTTTGCATTTCTACGTTTTGACTGAAATGTGCTGGGCTATGGGATTGGTCTATCTATTCAATTTATTCTATTGACTATCATAAGCTTTAGAGCTTAGAATTCCCATCTGCTATGTGAAAATTCAACACAAATTTTTGAAATTTGCAGGGAAAAATTTGAATAACTTGAGTGAAAAATGTAAACATTATTAAAGCTTGTCATGAAACGGGTATTACAAAAAAAACTAATAGAAAATAAAATGCAAGAAACTGGTTCTGTTTTGCTTCATTTAAGGGGTTTTTCCACATGTGGCTAAATTCCTTTTTTTCTTTTACCCATTTTTGTCAGATTGAGGAGATGTACACGAAGGCCCATGCTGCAATTAGGGAGGACCCTGAGCACAAGCCCAAGGACAAGAAGGAAGTCACAGTCAAGAGGTGGGTGTTGTCACATGCTATTTGCCTCATTAAAAAAAATTCTGGCACACTTTGCCCTGAAATTTCAATCTGCAGAAAGCAACTAGTGGTGAAATAACAATATGTTACCAAATCTAGCCTTATGGATAGCAACAAAATAAGGGAAGACTCCCTTTGTCAAATTTCCAAAGAGATGTTAAAGAAATCAACAATTGCTACTATGGGTGATGATACTTTAAGAATGTTGTAAAATTGTTCTCAGTTTTGCTGGAAGGTCCTTGCCGCTGCGACCATGTTCTTGAGCTTGGCTCTGAGAACGTCCCTCGGCAGGAAGCCCAGTCCACAGTCGGGGGCCAGCACCAGTCTGTGCGGCGGCAGGAAGCGCAGGGCCTCCCGAACCCGTCCCCGGATCTCCTCCACAGGCTCCACCCTGCTGCGGGCTATGGCCACCACCCCCAGCACCACGGTGGTACGGCTGAACTTGGACAGGAACGACAGGTCCGTGGGGCAGTGGGCGTCTTCTAGGGAGACTGGGAGGGAGGAAACAAATATGGCAAACTTCAATCATCTTACTAAAACACAAATGGCTAAAAGCAGACTCATCGAGTCAGAAGAGATTGTGTATGAGCCATTGAATGTCATCTAGAACTAAATACTGTAAATAGATTTCAGTTCACGGGGATTTAATTTTTGCAGTATGGAGAAAAAGAGTGATTATGGTGGTTTTCAGTTTGCGGTTGTATCAATAGGGTAGATGGTCAGAAGACAACAGGCTTTTCCTTGATGTGGTGGTCACTGCGAAAACCACGAACACAAAACGACCGCATAGAATTACAGTAGTCACATGAAACAAGCCCTATTTCTTCGTTTTGATGCTGGAACCTGTTTGTGCCTTCATCAAGAAACAGGTAATTTATTTGCTTCACAAAAGGAAGAGGAAAATAGATTTCAGGATTCAAAATTTTGAAAGGAAGTAGATAAGAATGTACAAAAATGAACCTACGTCTATCGAAGCCAGCATTGTCCAGTTTGTCCGCCAACCTGCCATATAGCGACCGGTCTGCCTTCAGGTAGTCTTCTTGGTCCTTGGAATTAAGACAAGATAAAAAGCAAAGTTAGAAAGTAATTAATTGCAGCTGATGCTCAAAGAAAGAACAACTTCAAAGTGAGTTCAAACTACTTCAAGCTACATGTACATGTACATGTATATTCTTTTGTGTACATTTGTGCTTACCAAGTAAAGTGGATATCCACAGCAAGCATGAACAGTCTTTGTCACTTCTTGGGGAAGACCCTAAAGTGTGGAAAAATATCGTAACATACTAGCATAAGGAAAAGGATCATGTGATGTTGATGTGAAGTTCTGAAACTTAAAAAAGTTTATGAATATTAATGATATTCCATGAATATTGATGATATTCCATGAATGTATGTGCATATTGATGACCTCATTTACATAGATACGTGCATCAAACGTTATATAGCTACCAAGCATAATAAACTCACCTTAAAGCACTTTGAAACATGCTCTATCCCATATTCATCAGCTATGTCTGGTTCCCGCATCATGACAGGTTCGTCGATCTGGATGTACTTACACCCTGCGTCCGCTAGGGCGCGCACCTCTCGGTTGATCACCGACACCAGGGCCTCGCTCAAATCGCGACGGTCTTTGTAGAAACGGTCTGTAATATGCAACAAGTTTAATAGACCTTCCACATGCCAAAGATGACTCATAACTAATATCTATCAACACCAAATTTGTTATTCACACGTGAATTATCATGTATATCAAATGAACAGTAAAGACAAGAATGGAAACAAAGAAAACGAAAAAGGAAGTCAAGATTGTGCAAGCAAATGATAAAATGTGGGAAAAAATCGATAAACAGGAAAGAAGCCAGGAAAATATACAATCCTAAGGTACCAACATGTGCTCTTTTCTCCTTACAAATGTTAAAGTCAGCACCTCTATGCGATACATGTAACTTACCTTTAGTCGTCCCTATGATGGTCATGGGCCCAGGTATAGT
Source organism: Branchiostoma lanceolatum (assembly GCA_035149815.1). Lineage (NCBI taxonomy): Eukaryota > Metazoa > Chordata > Leptocardii > Amphioxiformes > Branchiostomatidae > Branchiostoma > Branchiostoma lanceolatum. The sequence continues at coordinate 13,289,853 of CM068874.1, forward strand.
GATCTTGACCGGGTGTTCGGTTAGCGCCTGGGACGCCTTCCATTCGTCTAGAACAAACGGCCGGTCGTCTCGTGGCCTGACCTCTGACACCACGGTAGGGAAGTATCCCGTGGCTGCACCGTTCCGATAAGTCACTTTCTCCAACTGGTCAAAACTAAAACCGTCCAACTGACGACTGTGGAAGGAAAAGACGTCACGATATTCGCACTGGTTATATAGTATGGTGAGCATTCACGTGACGTCACCGGCCGCCATATTGGTGTCCTATTTGCATTTTAGTGATATCGTACTTGAGGAATACCAACATGGCGGACAGCATCCGTTGCGATGACGGATCAAAGAGACAAGATGCTATGACGACCTCTTGAACGAACCAACAACAGAAAACGACTAATATGCGGAGGTTATTTATTTGTTGGTCGCATGAAAATGCAATTTTTGGTTGTACCTTGCAGATATAGCTCAGTTTATGTTCGAGTTAAGGAAGTGAGTCTCCTGTGATTTTTTCAACATACCAGAAATGGTAGACGTAGTTCTCTCTCCTCAATTCACCGTCCGTGATCACGTCGATCCCGATGTCGATCTGTTCCTGGATCACCTCTCGGATCGCAAGTGTGATCTGCTTCTCTAACTCTGAAGAGTTGTGCAAATAAGCATGTTGCAAAGCGGTGTACGAATGTCCTTCTAAACAATGTACTGCCTAGATTTTGTTTTCTCATAGATTGACTCAGTTGGGCGCAAAACCACTGCCAATATAATTTGAGTATCTTCAACCACGTGTGCTAATTGATATGACAAAGATGTTCTGTTGACATGGTTAATGTGTATCCCAAACTGTGTATACTAGTACCTTCCTTGTCAGCAGCCCTCTGAAAGTCGTTGAAGTCAGCCGGAGTGTACTTGTAACCTTTGGCCAGATTAGCGTGGGTGAACCAGTCTGGAATCCGGAGGTAGTCCGGCTTAGGGTAGCTGCCGACCACGGTTGTCAACATTGTGGGTTGAAGTATATATGGTTGCAGAGAGGGGACAAGCAACGGACGCCGACCTCAATAAGACTGAGGAAACTTCTAGGCGAGACAGTCCAAAGTTCTGTTTGGTTTACATTTCTGTATTTTTGTTGAACTATGATTGTGCTCTCTGACCTTAATGGTCAATACGAACCAATCCTTGGTCGACTTTATACCCCCACTTCCGCTGCTAGAACGGCGCTCTCGCCCCGCGTGCTCAGCGACCTAAAATCTAATAGATCGCTTAACGACTTTCTTAGATATAAAACGATTTTTTACCCTTGCGTGTGTTTTCTTGTCTTTACAGTCACACCTTTACGCTTTGCATAAATTCTAAATGAGAAATTAAGGGTTACAGTTACACAAATACTGAGGTCGCAGCGAGTGAGCAGCGCGATCGCCGTCTAGTGGAATGGGGGCCTTAGTTATTGAACAATAGAGGTACGCGCTGAAGGTAGCCTGAGTACCAGCCTTTTGAGCTTTCGTCCGCTCTCCACGATCCGCTTTGGCCGGTAGCGGACAAAAGCTAAAAAGGCTGGAACTCAGGCTACCTTCAACGTACCTCTATTGTTCAATGACTAATGTATTTTGCACTAAGGCCTACGTTGAAGGTCCCGAAGTTTATTTAATTGTGATTGATACCCTTATACATGTGTGATAAGCTTAATATATCTAGACTTGTAGTTGGGCGAAAAAAACCGTTGACGATAAAGGTCTGTGCCAGAGATTCAGATTGTTGTCAATGGAATGACATAAATTCAAAATTGCCTCAACAACGATCCCTTTTGTAACTAAGTGTTGGTATCAACTATAAACAGAAGTCAAAAGAGGAAGACAGAATCACTTTGATCTTAGATAAATGTAAATTTGAGAATACAAATGTTTATTAAAAAGCCGTAAAAGCAAATATCATAATACCATGTAATCACGATGATGAATACGCATTATTTCTTACAAATAGGTTTATTCCTTGGTACATGCATTCATTGTACAAAGTGTGGCATTTTGATAGTTCTTTATATATGATAATGAGCACCAATAGTTTAAGCCGCTAAAGCCTAAACTCTTTCCATACCTTCCCGAAAAGTCAGCTTTATGCTAGGGTCCCATTTCAAATCCAGGGCCCGGTCGGGCAGTCCTGGGAACGAAGTATGATATGAAAGACAATAAAATTATTCCAGACAAAGCTTGCGCATATTTATGTTAACATGTTATACACTTTAATCTTTCGTTTTCGCAAGCATTCCGGTCGGACCTCAGTTGGGAAATGTGACCCTAGCATTGATAGGGGTTTATCGTCCTGATTCCGTCTCGATGTGACCACCCTGATGTGTCCATCTTATGTTTAAAAAATCTTTCTTGGACCCTGATTAAAAACCGATCTTCCTTAAAGTATCTTCCTCAGTTCACGGGAAATGTTTTCGCCGCTACGACCATGTTCTTGAGCTTGGCCCTGAGAACGTCCCTCGGCAGGAAGCCCAGTCCACAGTCGGGGGCCAGCACCAGTCTGTGCGGCGGCAGGAAGCGCAGGGCCTCCCGAACCCGTCCCCGGATCTCCTCCACAGGCTCCACCCTGCTGCGGGCTATGGCCACCACCCCCAGCACCACGGTGGTACGGCTGAACTTGGACAGGAACGACAGGTCCGTGGGGCAGTGGGCGTCTTCTAGGGAGACTGGGAGGGAGGAAACAAATACGGCAAACTTCGAGCAATAGCTTCAAGCAGACGAGAGGAGATGATACATGCAGCATGAGCCATTAATCTAATCTCATCACATCACAACCTCTATTATTAATCCGCCAGGTTATATAAATCTGCAGCACCCCCCAGGTATGCACAGTTTAGATATATGGGAGTGCATTATACTGGGGGACATTGGGTTGGAGATCTGTTTGCAATTGGACATATCTTTTCAGGGTGCTGGAATTATGTACCCCTGATGGATTTATGTTAGTCCATGTAGATCTGTTAATACTGTAAATAGATTTCAGTTTGCGGGGATTTCATAGAGTAGTATGTGGTTTTAAGTTGGCTGTTGTAACAAGGGGGTATCTATATGTGGTCAGAAGACAATAAGCATTTTCGCGATGAAACGGTCACCGCGAAAACCACGAACATAAAACCACCTGGAAAATCCCCAAAGTTACAGGAGCCACATAAAACAAGTTTTATTCCTTCCTTTTGATATTAGAATTTGTGCCTACTTCGTCCAGAAACAGGTAATTTACTTCCTTCACAAAAGGAAATGGGAAAATATAGATTTCAGGATTCAATTAACTTCAACAGGAAGAAGATGAGAAGGTACGTGAGCCCTACGTTGATCGAAGCCAGCACTGTCCAGTTTGTCTGCCAGCCTGCCATACAGCGACCGGTCTGCCTTCAGGTAGTCTTCTTGGTCCTTTTGGAATAAAGACAAGATGGAAAGCAAAGTGAGAAAGTACATGTAATTGCAGCTGATGCTCAAAGAAAGAACAACTTCGAACTACTTCAAGCTACATGTACATGTATATTCTTTAGTGTACATTTGTGCTTACCAAGTAAAGTGGATATCCACAGCAAGCATGTACAGCCTTTGTCACTTCTTGGGGAAGACCCTAAAGTGTGGACAAATATCGTAATATACTTAGCCTGGAGCGGAGCTTGGTTAGCGAACGGAAAGCTAATAAGGCTGGACTCCAGGCTAAATATACTAGCATAAGGAAATGTGTACAATGGTAAAATTCACATTGCATACTTTGCATGTTGATGATGATTGAATAGAACATTTTTAGCAAGTTCTGAAACTCAGAAACGTCGATAATAGGATATTGATAATATTCTATGAATGTATGTGCATATTGATGACCTCATTTACATAGATACATGCCTTAAACTTTATAGCTACCGTATACCTTACTCACCTTAAAGCACTTTGAAACATGCTCTATCCCATATTCATCGGCTATCTCTGGTTCCCGCATCATGAGGGGTTCGTCGATCTGGATGTACTTACACCCTGCGTCCGCTAGGGCGCGCACCTCTCGGTTGATCACGGACACCAATGCCTCGCTCAAATCGCGGCGGTCTTTGTAGAAACGGTCTGTAATATACAACAAGTTTATGCAATATGCCAAAGGCATATAACCTGCACATAACTATAAAATTCAAATTCATCATTCAGAAGTGATTTGGGACTTAATGCATTAACACTGTCAAAAAAGGTGTTAATGCATTTTATATCAGAGACAGTAAGGAAAAGAATGGAAACGAAGAAAAGGAGGCAAAGAAAACGTAGAAAAATGATAATTCATGAAAAGCACGATAAACATGAAAGAAGCCAGGAAAAAAAAGTAAAATCCTAAGGTACCAACTGGCGCTCTTTGTCCCTTATAACTATTTCGAAATCAGCACCACTAAGCAATGAGATAATATGCAGATACAAACTCCTTACACTGAGCGCTGCATGTAACTTACTTTTAGTCGTCCCTATGATGGTCATGGGCCCAGGTATGGTGATCTTGACCGGGTGTTTGGTTAGCGCCTGGGAGGCCTTCCAGTCGTCCAGAACAATCGGCCTGTCGTCTCGTGGCCTGACCTCTGACACCACTGTAGGAAAGTATTCAGTGGAAGCACCGTTTCCATAAGTCACTTTCTCCAACTGGTCAAAACTGAAACCCTCCAACTGACGACTGTGGAAGGAAAATGACATCATAGCATTTGCACTGGTTATAGCAAGGAGGTTATATATAGTATAATACTATATAACCTCTTTGGTTATAGTATGGGTGAGTATTCACATGACGTCACCGGTCGCCATATTGGTGTCCTATTTGCATTTTAGTGATATCGTACTTGAGGAATACCAACATGGCGGACAGCATATCTGTTGCTATGACGGAACAAAAAAACAACAAGCTATGACGACCTCTTGAACGAACCAAAAGCAGATAACGACAAATATGCCGAGGTGTTGGTTCACCTTGGTTGCATGAAAATGTCACTTCTGCTTGTGCCATTTAGATATAGCTCAGTTTATGTTCGAGTTAAGGAAACAGTGGGTCACTTGTGATTTTCTTGAGTTACATACCAGAAGTGATAGACGAAATTCTCTCTCCTGATTTCCCCGTCCGTGATCACGTCGATCCCGATGTCGATCTGTTCCTGGATCACCTCCCGGATCGCAAGTGTGATCTGCTTCTCTAAGTCTGAAGAGTTGTGCAAACTAGAGTTAAGTATTTGTGCTACATATACTTCAGGTTTGCTATGTTAGTTTAGCGATTATGGGATATTTTTATGAATTGTTAAAAATAGAGAGAACGCTATCGACCCCAAAAAACACCCCTCCCAATAAAATGGTATGGCGACCCAGTGACGTCACAATTCAAGATGGCGGCCACTACACATGCCAACGGGTCCAACAAAGGTTTTGCTGCGCATAAGCACTGTGTTGCAAAGCAGTGTACTGCTGTCCCTCTGTACAGTGTACTGCCTGGATTTTGTTTTCTCATATTGAAACATTTGTAGCAAAACCACGACCAATGTCCATAGAGGGTCATCTAGAACTGCGTGTACGTACTGGCGATATGATAAAAATAAGTTCATGCCAAACTGTACATGTGTATACCTTCCTTGACAGCAGCCCTCTGAAAGTCGTTGAAGTCAGCCGGAGTACCGTCGGTGAAATAGTCCGGAATCCGGAGGTAGTCCGGCTTAGGGTAGCTGCCGACCACGGTTGTCAACATTTTGGGTTGAAGTATATATGAATACAGAAAAGGGTACACGCAATAGCCTGAGTACCAGCCTTTTTAGCTTCCGTCCGCTACCCAAGCTCCGCTACTTCCTGCGGAGTGCTGACCTGAGAAAACCAACATAGGTTACGCGAAAAATGGAACAGCGTCATTGGTCCGCTGCTCTTCGAGGTCATCTAGAGGTCATCCAAACAAATGAGATGCGTGCGGGTCCAGTCTTTTTGGCCGGTAGCGGAGCTTGGGTAGCCTCTACCAGGCTCCGCCGGATGGCTGGAAAAATAGTAGAAATTGGCCGTACATGAATGTACTCCCTCCGTAGCTAACTCCCTTGGCACACTATTCACTCTATTACGGCCAATTTCTACTATTTTTCCAGCCATCCGGCGGAGCCTGGTAGAGGCTAGAGCTTGGGTAGCGGTCGGAACTCAGGCTAGACAGATCTAGACAAGCAACGGATCCCAACCTCAATTAGAGCGAACAGTCGCGGCGAGACAGTCCAAAGTTCCGTTTGTTTAACTTTTCTGTTTTCTGTTTAACTATGACTGTGCTCTTTGACCTAAATGGATCCTAATGGTCAATACGATCCAGTCCTCGGTCGACTTTGTTGTCAGTGCCGTTTAAGTTTATTTCAGTTAATTGTGATACCCTTATGCACTTGTCGTGATAAGCTTGATATATCTAGACTGGTAGTAGGGCGAAAATATAAAAACGTTGACGATATTAAGATCTGTGCCAGAGATTCACATTGTTGTCAATTGTCATCTGTCCCTGGGCAAGCCTACGGGTTGGTTTCACACAATGACAATGTAATTAAGGTGGAAAAAATATGGCAAAAATTCATATTAGAATTTGCTTCAACAACGATCCCTTTTGTTACAAAGTGTTGGTAGCAACTCTAAAAGGAAGTTAAAAGAGGAAGACACAATCACTCCTTGTTTAAATACATGTTTTATTTGAGAATACAAATGTGTTTTAAAAAGCATGAAAAGCAAGAATGATGATATCATGTAATCACGATGATTAAGAATTGTTGCTTCTTAAAAATAGGTTTATTCCTTGGTACGTACATTCTTTGAAGTTCGCTTAAAATGATTAAAACCGATTAAAAGGTGTGGCATTTTGATAATTCTTGATGTATAATATTGAGCACCAATGTTCTTAGCCGCTAAACTCTTCCCATGCCTTCCCGAAAAGTCACATTTCCAATCCAAGGACCGGCCGGGCGCGCTCTTGGGGAACGAAAGGCATGATACAAAAGACAACAACAAAACGTATAAAAAATCAATAAGAGCATAGCTTGTGTTTTCGCAAGCAGCCCGGTCGGGCCCCGGTTGGGAAATGTGACCCTAGCATTGATAGGGGTTCATCTTCCTGATTCCGTCTAGATGTAACCACCCTGATGTGTCCATCTTATCTTTAAATATCTTTCTTGGACCCTGATTAAAAACCGATCTTCCTTAAAGTATCTTCCTTAGATCTCGGGAAATGTTTTCGCCGCTGCGACCATGTTCTTGAGCTTGGCCCTGAGAACGTCCCTCGGCAGGAAGCCCAGTCCACAGTCGGGGGCCAGCACCAGTCTGTGCGGCGGCAGGAAGCGCAGGGCCTCCCGAACCCGTCCCCGGATCTCCTCCACAGGCTCCACCCTGCTGCGGGCTATGGCCACCACTCCCAGCACCACTGTGGTACGGCTGAACTTGGACAGGAACGACAGGTCCGTGGGACAGTGGGCGTCCTCTAGGGAGACTGGGAGGGAGAAACATTTGTTTGTTTCATCGCCAGTTACTGCCTACAGAACTAACAGTGCATTCAATTACACTGCATGTTTGTTGAAAAAAAGGAAACATTTAATTCTTCTCTTGCAATGAGACGACGACAGAACAGCATAACAAAACTTGAGGAAACAATACATCTCTAGAACATAACCTTTTTGTTACAGCTAATAGCTAAGTACATGTATATATTACAACATCAACAATACGTTTGTATGTTAAAGACGTTTTGTCTCTATAATATAACAAAGATGTACTTTGGTCGAAGCCGGCGTTATCCAATTTTGTAGCCAGTCGGTTGTACAGCGTCCTGTCGGCCTTCAGGTAGTCGGTCTGGTCCTGAAGCAAAGAAGCAGGTGGTCATGAAAGATCAAAATAATCTTATAGAATTACCATATTCCTAAATTGTTCCTATTCCTGAACTCTGATATTACATACTTGACATACTGATTTGAGGGTGGTCATACACATGTAGTATGCTGTGTAACAATAGACATGCATGGTGATATCGATAAGTGCGAAAATTATATTCAGTTCGGATCGCGTGACTTACCAAGTATGACGGATATCCACAGCAGGCGTGAACAGACTTGGTGACATCCAGTGGAAGACCCTGGTGGTAGAGAAAAAGATCGTAGCAAAAGCCGAATGTTTAAGTTATTAGACCCTTTTGAATTTGATTTAGAGATTCTAATCTTGACTCAAGCACCACCATTTGAACATTTTCGCGACTATTATTTAGTTAGATCTACTACAACTTCTCTTTTATGCCAGAAAAACTACTTTTTTTGCAGATATTGTTTACTGAGGTTTATCTATAATGCTTTAAATTTGAGAGGGGCATTACCTTGAAACACCTGGTGACGTGCTCTATCCCATAATCCTCAGCTATATCCGGGTTCCGCATCATGACGGGTTCGTCGATCTGGATGTACTTACACCCTGCGTCCGCCAGGGCGCGCACCTCTCGGTTGATCACCGACACAAGGGCCTCGCTTAGCTCCTTTCGGTCTTTGTAGAAACGATCTGAAAAAAGTAGAAGTTTATAAATGATGTGACCGTTCGCTGGTATCCGTTGATGAGACGTTTTGCCTGCCTGCCTGATTTTCGGTTCCCTTTGCAAATATCGAGAAATTTCCTCTTGTTATAATTACTACAGGACTACTTGTGAAGAACACGTAAAGAATCTTCTCTACTATAACGTAGCCCTACCAACTATCGTCCGATTTATTCCAAACGTCATTCATCTTATAAAACCGCAGTATTGCTCATGGGAACTGACTTTATAGTACACCTTGGCATGCTTGCATGACCGAAAGTGAACGATAATTGGTAATTAGCACATGATAACTGGTAGCGCTAGTATACCCCCTCCCTCGTAGGGTTATTCTATGACCTGCATTACTTACTTGCAGTAGACCCTATGATAGTCATGGGCCCAGGGATGGTGATCTTGACGGGCTGGTCAGTGAGGCTCTGCGCCGCCTGCCATTCCTCCAGGACGAACGGCCTGTCGTCCCGCGGGCCGACCTCCGACACCACGGCGGGCACGAACCCTGACCACGCCCCATTCCGGAATGTCTCCTTCACCAAGTTATCAAAATCAAACCCGTTCAGTTGCCGGCTGTCACGGTAGAGAAAACTGTCAAGTTATTGGTTTGTACAATCAAAGTTTAAAGTGACGGTTCACGATACGCAAGCCGTAGCGAAGCATCATTGGACTACCAGCTACATGTAAGGAAAAAGCGTTATGCTTCGTTCTTAGTCTGAGATCGGCCGCTTTACCTTTCTTACTATTCTCCGAGCAGAGGATTCGACCAGTGGCTAGTAGTGACCGCGATTTTTAACGCTGCCCTCCCTCCACCGATCGAAACCTCTGCTTGGAGGATACATTTTTACAACCTTTTGACATTTTTACAACCTGTTGAATTACAACATATGTAAGGAGCCTTCAAAATCCTGTCCGATGGACAATCATGTAGTGGCGGTCAATTGTGTACCTTTCATTACATGTTACCGCTTGAAGCTTGCTAGGTAAGTCGTAATTATAGTAACGTTACATGTCAAGTACTGATGTTACGACTTACCTATGATGTACCATTTCCATGCGTTGAAATTGTTAGTCCTGCAAGATTGTATTATGTCTTGTTGTTTGCTGTATTAGTGGTACCACATAAATCAGTTCTGTGTATAAACCAAACGAGAGCTTTTGAATAAAACAGTGAAGTGTTCAAAACGTACCAAAAGTATAGAATGTAGTTCTCTCTCCTCAGCTCACCGTCCGTGATCACGTCGATCCCGATGTCGATCTGTTCCTGGATCACCTCCCGGATCGCCCTTGTGATCTGCTTCTCTAACTCTGAAAACAACAACAACGGTTTAAGTTCAAATGTCACATTCCTGAAGAGGGGTGGCGTTGTCGTATTTATTAGCGTCGCCATGTTTTCGGTTGCCTTTGTCTGTGTGTGTGTGTGTGTGTTTGTCTATGGGAAACACATAGGGTATTGGATAAGTTAAAGATGGAAGATAGATCTTTATGATCTTTGGCTGGTGTCGGCAAAATCAAGAAACGATAAGATTATGGGCCACCTGATGGCTTTCCTCGGCACTACAGAAGGACTACTGGTTCTTACTATCTCATGTTCTGGACATGGTATGGTCATAATTTTAAAAAAAAATTTGTAATACATTTGTCTCCGTTACCCCATCATTATTGCCTGACCGCCCCACCCCCTAAAATATCTAGAGAAGGGTGTAAGGTGTGTGTGACTTTTGTGTGGCGGTATTGGACGCCTTTGAATTCGGCCTTCAGCAACAAGTTTGTCTTTCATTGGCACCTATCAAGTGCCCGACAAGTTTTCGACATAAATTCTTCGGCTAGTACATGTATATTAGCCAACCATTGGCCCGAATAACTGTCGGTTTCAAAAGCAGTGTTGTTTTGGCGGAATAAAACTGGACTTGAACAGGCCTACGTCTGTGCTCAAACTCCTTAAAACTCGGCCATGTCCTGCTACCGGCTGTGGAAGATTGACATGGCATAGTTCAGCCATTGTTGGCCCGTTTCCCGTACCGCGTAAGAGTACTCTGTACTAGTGCAGGTCGCATTTAATCCTCTCCTGCAACTAAGTCCGCTGCAGCCCCTCACAGTATACTTTCAGCGGTCGATCTCTCCGAACAGAGCCCCGGTCATATGCGAGCTAGAGGTATAATTTGACAAGACCGGACCCCCTAGGAAGCTCACGCCTGCGGCGCTCGTCTCGCGGCTACGGCGCTCGCTGGTCCCTCAAACATTAAAAAGACCCCCCCCCCCCTAATCAAAATCCTGGCTACGGGCATGTAACAACCACCCACCCAACATCTGCTTGGTGATTAGCACCCGTCAGCTAGCGCTCCTTGAACTTTGACCGCGTCGTGATTGAGTTCAGCATTGTTTCACGTCTCGCTACGCTGGAGGTTATAGGGAATTCCTATATTATAAGAACCTCCTTGGGAGTAGCGACCGCCTCAGATGGTATAACTTAGCTACTAGTATACAAGGCTGGACTCCGGGCTAGCTGACCTTCGGTTTGGTGAAGAAAATGGTTCCCTTGGCGCTTGGTGAAATGAGAGGGTAGTCACGGCGCCGAAAGCTTTCCGTCCGTGTTCAACTTATCTTGGACCAAACGAAAAGAAACCACAAAACCCCCAATACTAGTTTAATAATGATAAACATGTCTGCTCGGAGGCAAAGCAATGTCCTACTCGGCGTTGACTGGGATCCAAGCAGATGTCCTCAGTCTGTCCCGTTATACGAGTTACCGGTATGGTCAGAACAGCTGACTCTGCACCCTGCCTGATATCCGGCCCCCAACAAGATCCAACAACAATGGTTTGTTGAAATAACAGTACTCTGACGGACACGTTATCCAACCGATCTCGGGTTGAAACAACGACGTTAACACAGTCATTGTTTCTACTCTATGGCCGGTATCAACAACCAACTACAATGTATAAGTTATAGAATAAGATCATAAGCAAGAACCCTCGAAATGCCTACCTTCTTCGGAGGCTACGTCCTTACGGAAGTCATTATACTCCTGTGCCGAGTACCCCTCCTGCCCCGTCCTGATCCCAGGGCCTGCCTTGAACCAGTCCGGTACAGGAACACTCTCCGGCTTGGGATAGCTCCCGATAACTGTCGTCTGCAGAGGCATCTTGACGAGAACGTTACGGTAGCGGCTGCTCCCCTCCGAATGGCAATGTACACAGACAGTCAAGTCAAGTCAGCAGTCGGGCCAAACTAATGTCACTACTTGTTTTATGATATAGGAGCTGGATTTTTTTAATGTTCGCTTGTTCGTTTTCCTTTAAGAAATAACACAACCGAGCGATATGCATGTCTACTTCATACACAAGGGCACAGTTTACCGAATTACAATCAAGTTAAGTGCGTTTAATATAGCGTAGAGATAGGGAGGTATCTGTGTGATGAAACATGAACCACGTTATAGATTTAGTTCAGCCCCCAGGCGCACCACATGCACGACCCCCAGTCGGGTCGTGCGAAGCGCGTGTTCGCAGGGCGCATTCCGTTGTTTGCCTGCACCTATCCTCCGTGCAGATCGAATGACCTGGCAATTGTTCTGGGAATGTGTGGTAATGCTGCTACATGGGGCGTCCCGAGAACGCTCGACGCTAAATTCTGGAGCTACATATGACGCTAAATTCAGTCAGTCTCTCTACGCTCTACCCTAAATTCTCAGTCAAAACTCACACACCTAGAAGCTGAACTCTTGATCTTGCGTCAGACGTCTGGTGATCGTCTTGAAGATTACTTGAAAAGCATCCTAATTTAGTTCTTTGCATTAAACGCATGAGTGATGATGACCAAGTCTAGACTGACGTTAGGTCGCACACAATGACGTCTGTATCAAATGGAGTCTAACCTTTTTGTTAACTTATGATACGAGGCACTATTGAACTGCGAACTTTCATAACTGACATGGGATGCCACATTTGAGCCCGATAAACACCACAGCTTGCTTGAGGAAGACCTTTGATGGTGGAAATTTCTATTTTCGTGTATTTAGAAATAATAATGTGACGTTATGAGGGACCAATGCTATCACATACGTCTAAGTTATCTCAACTCCACTCCAACGTATTTGAAGGAAGTACGGTCTCATTTTGCAATGTCATGGCTTAGCCAATGGCAACATGGTAACCTGACGTGCGCTCTGGTAAAAGACGCCAATTTTGTGCCCCCGTGGCAACATTAATCCAAATACGCTGACAGTGACTGTAATTCATAATCTGGCATGGTCGCGTCCATTACCTACCAAACCAACTACCCCGCCCCATTCCTATATAATGTCCTTGACACGTATATGTATTTTGCCACCCAAATACTAGTAAACAACTTTCGGAACAGCTTTTTCGTAAATTTTGCGCACAACGTGTGGCAGCTGAAAACCCGAAGAAGCATTCAGTGCGAGAAAGCCTGTCAGAAAGCGTAGAAAACTGTTCTAGTCTTTTCAAACAGAGTTAGTAGCCATGCCAGCACATGCCTACTAATATGAAAAAAGTGTAACTATTACACATATATATACATTCTGTTAGAGATATCTTAATGATGATCCGCCACGGCATTACTTTTGCATTACATGAAGTCGAACCTGTCTGGTCGCTCTGGAGCTTATTGTGAGTCAAACTATTGGAATCTCGAAGAGTCTCCTCTGACATGGGAGTGGCAATGAATAACAATAAACAATTACGCGTTACGGCTAATGTACTGATTACGAAGTACGTCGATTTTGGGCGCGCCTGCCTACGGATTACGAAGACGAAAAAGGCTGCATTACGCCTTACGAAAAAGGGCATGCTGGCCCTCTGACATGTTCTGATATTCACCGCTATATTTTGCGTTTGTATGCAAAAATTGTTTTCATCATCCAATAACCTGTCATGGGAGCCATGGGGAGGTAATATCATTGATTCCACAGCTGAACTGAGATCATTGATGGGGGGCAGGGAAGAGTCTGATGTAGGAGGGTCCAGCAGGCTTGCCGAGCAGACACCTGAAGGATTAGCCTGGGTACCATCCTCCATAGTACCGCTGGCTCAATCGTGGTTAAGAAGCGAAAGGATTGAGCCTGTGGTTACTACGGAGGATAGTACCCAGGCGTCCACTGATGGATGTCCTGACTGAATGAGTTTAGCAACGACCTATTGGAAAGGCCATAAAGCTTGGAAAATTTAAGATCGCAATGTTTTCTGACACGGTGCAGCTCCCATCGCTCCAGATAAATGAGAATATTGGTTTACCCAACTTTCTCAAACCACGGGAATCTAGCTAGCCTGACACCTAGCCTTGTTTACCTCCGAACGGCTTCTCAGTAGGCTTTTATTGCATAATCGTCCATAAATACTGTAATACATGACTTTTGATCCATCCATTGATAGAACCCATTGTTCCCCATGTTCGCATGGCTAGATGTCCCCGTTCAAAGTTAAAGGATATGACTTTTTATCCTAACATCTGCTTGGAGCACCGAATTGCACAGTGGGTAATTCCCTTACCACGCATGCGCTCATCAATAAAAGCAATCGGTGGGAGGGGAGCAAAAAAATATCCAGCAACTTGGTCCATTTTTTGTATAATTTTTCCTCAAACAAACATGCGATCAAACTAGGTGTCCGGCATGGCGAACGGCCACGGATCTACCCGGGAGCTTCACGAGCTGTCCGCCGAGGAGGAAGAACAGTTCACGAAGCTGTTCAAGCGGCTAGACGCGAGTGGAGACGGGCGGATCGACTTCGAGGAACTGCGGGAGGGGCTGAAGAAACTCGGCGTGCACAGCGACCAGGCCGAGAAACACGCCCAGGTCAGTATTAAATCATGAAACAACATTCCTACAGCTACATAGCCTATGATTATATCTATAAATGAATGACAAGGGCTCAGATACGCAGGTGAACTCCTTTTACAGAGGTGGAATTTGTGAGTAGGTGTGCCTCAGTCACCACACCCCGTTTTTGACAGGACAGGTGTAAAATAATTTGGATAGGGTGTAATAGGGTGTAATAGGGTGTAATAATAAATTTGCATAAATTTTATGCAAATTTATTATTACACCCTATCCAAGAATTTTACTCAGTGTATCAAATGGCATTTCCAAATATGCTATATCTAGGCAAATGCAACCGTCCTAAAATGTGCAGGGTTTGCTGTACAATTACATTTTCTAGTACTCTTGTCTAATTCCTCAAGGGAGGAAATCCCGATAATCAATTTGACAGAGTTATGCTTGAGCTACCTGGACAGTCCAGGTGTTGTTTTTTCATGATCTCCAAGCAGAGGTTTGGTTCCTGCATTATTATCACAATGACTACTAGTATTTCATCGCCCAAACTTGAGATATCAACAATACTAAAGGCTAAACTATCCTACAATTCTAAGTACAAAAATATCATCAAAACCAGTATATGGGTTACAATATAGTCATGAATGGGTAATCCTGTCTCGCTTTTGGAATGCTTTATGGAGGAATTGACCTATGTAGATGGAAATAGGAGTCGGACATGACAACAGTACATGGAAAATATCGCTCAGTGTACCAGATAGGGTGAAATTTGTCTTAGTAGTAATTGTCTGTAACATCGCATCTCTCTCTTTACTATAAGAGATTATACTGGGCCTTTAGAGCTTGACATGGAGCCAAGGGCGGTGTTGACAGCTGGAGGTGATGGTCACTTGTACCAGGACATTGCTGACATGTCATATCATAAGTAGGTGATTGTTTGACCTGAACATACAGCTGTATATATTACATGTCAACACTGATCTGGTACATGTCAAAGACTGATGACCATGATACTTAGTAAGTATAATTGGCATATCCATGTCATAAAAACACCACTAGTCTTCCTGGACTATATCCCATGTTCATCACCAGTCTTGGCATGATGTCTTTACTATAGTCAAGGAACCCCCAATTGCTATCATGATATGCCCAGTATAAAGACAGCAATTCGGCCCTGCCTCCAGTTCAAGTGACCTACTTTATTTCTATACGCCCTTTCCCCATATGATATATCTCATCATGATCAGGGCAGAAATATTCTGCATTCATCACATGTGCATTTGCTCCAAGGTCTATTTTTGGGGACAAGACTTTGCAACATGTTGTGGGCCAATACCAGAGAGATTTATAGATCGATAGAAATTTGATTTCATAGCTTATTAATATAATCACCTTTGGTTGACTGGAGTGCACTTCCCTGTAGTATTTAGGTAAATGAATGTGGTCAATCTGCCTGCTAAAGAGATTGCTAGATAGGAATGAGAGTGCCATAAACTATGATGAAAGAACTACACATGTATATGGTATCGTGGCAGTTTCTAAGGACCAAGCAGATCTATCACTATCAGTGGCAAAGACAGTATGAAAAGGGCAAAAGCAGTTTTATTGGCCTTTTGATTTCTATATCTGCTTAGCCTTAGAGATTACTAATAGGCAGTTTCTACATTGCAATCAAGCTTTGTTCTCTTTTTAGCCCTTTTAGTGCATGCAAGATACTTGTGAAAATGAAAACGACTGCTGAAGAGTCCAATATTTTGCATGGCTTCATCATTGTCTGTTTATAAACCTCCTTGATTTATCTAATTCCTTTGGGAATACAGTGCAATGTAAATTCTTCACCTTTTCTTGTAGTGTTTTCTGAGTAAACTGTATCTGTAATCTATGTATAAAGCCATCTTTGAAGACAATAGTCTAATCCCTTGGTCCCACCCACATCAGTCAAATATTGTCAATTGCCTTAAGTGCTGCCACACCACTTTTTTTAGTGGTTCATTTTAATGAACAACTGGGATTTGTCGCTGACATATATCATCTACTGTTAATGCATTTAAGTTGGCTGGGATTCAATTTCGCGGTAGGGGAAAATGGAGTGTTCGCGTTGTTTTTAATTTCACGGCTGAAACAATGAGGTAGGTGAGCAGAAGACAAAACTAGCATTTTTGCTGTGTGCAGCGAAGAGGTCAACATGAAAACGCAAACATAAAACCAGTGTGAACTTAAATGTATTTACAGTAATTTCCGTAATTACATTTTTGTGGCGTTTAAACACACCTCTCAGCTGCTGATTGTGTAACTTTGGAACAAGCTACTTTTCTGATGAATCAGCAGCTGAGAGGTATGTCTAAACTACATGAAATGAGTCATTCGGATTTGAATTACAAGCATACAACGATCAAATTTGCCAGGATTTGC
Source organism: Branchiostoma lanceolatum (assembly GCA_035149815.1). Lineage (NCBI taxonomy): Eukaryota > Metazoa > Chordata > Leptocardii > Amphioxiformes > Branchiostomatidae > Branchiostoma > Branchiostoma lanceolatum. The sequence goes on from CM068874.1 coordinate 13,306,612, forward strand.
TGAGCCCCACACCATACATATACAGGATTTGGTGATATATTATTATTGATCCAAGTTGGAGTTAATGGTGTGGTGTAGCTATAGGGGTGACCTCCATTACCGTAGGAATGGTACAATATTTGCTGGGGTGGGGGACAGATGTATTGAATTTTCCAGCTGGCTTATTATGCATAGATGAGTTCATGGTTGGGAGATAGTTGAATTGATCATCATCATAGTTCATACATCATAAATTCTTAAAAAATCTTTTGTACACATATCTCGTAAGGTAACAATGTGAATGTAGAATCTCTTGGTAATTGTATACTGGTTGTACGGATTGATATCAACGGAACCTGATAAAACTATTGATGGATAAAATCTCCTCTGTTTATAATAGGTTACAGTTGGACATTATGAATTATAGATGGCTAAATCTTTAAGAATGTTAAGTTACTTTTTTAACGAATGCAATTTTCCAACTCTATCTTTCCAGGAGATTCTGAAGAAGAGTGACAAAGATGACGATGAAGAGATAGAGTTTGCAGAGTTTGTGAAGTATATGTCAGAACACCAACGTAAACTCAAGCTCACCTTCGACAAACTAGACAAGAACAATGATGGTAAGACAACCAGGGTCTGTTTCTACACTACCTTTTTGTAACTACAGTTTGATTAGTTCAGTAACTACAGTTTGATCAGATTTTGTCCTAAAGTTGTACCGCTATTTGCAAAAAATCTCCAAGCAGATGTAAGCAACCAGCTCAGTCTTAGTGTTTTTGCAACATTTACATTAATTAGTATGTATTTTTTAGTAGAGGTAGTCCACTTGACAAACACCAGCGCACCTCTAACTCTTCACCGGTGTAAAACACTGAGACTGAGCTGGATCCTTACATCTGCTTGGAGAGTACAGATGTTTTCCACAGGTTTGATAGTAAACTATAAGGTCCCTGGCTGTAACTAAACTAGTGCTGTGTTGTGTGTGTTTGTAGGACGTATAGATACCGAGGAAATCATAGAAGCACTGCGGGGGCTGGGGGTGCACATCGACAAGTCAGAAGCCAACAGAATTATGAAAAGGTAAGTGGCATTAGGACCAGACGCTGGGAAAATTTAGCACATTGTCGACAGATTTTCATAGCTTAGTCCTAGCTGTTTTTTATGAGAAAAACTCAAACAAAGAAAGCTACATGTAATGGTAGAAGACTAAAAATTGAGCAAATTTGGCAGAGGTAAACATAGAATTAATCTGAGCATAAGATAGAAAGAGGAGCGAGAACCTCACATTTTTTCTTTCATGTCTTACTGTTACCACTGTCATAATCATATCCACCCTTTATGCTAAAAACAGTTCATGGTATTATGCTATGATTATTCTGTTACTTTATGCTGCCTGTGCTAATGTGTGCTGTATATAACTCTTGCAAGTCCCTGTCGATGATAAGCTATGATTTCCAACGTTATCATAATTGTTAACTGTTAAGAAGTCAGGGTGATGGCTAAGTGGTCTATGGGTGCTATTTAAGTTCTTTGCTACACTGTCATAAACTCTTGTACGTGTTGCCAAACCTGTCTTTCAAAACAAAATTTCGTCTCATACTAAATCTTGCTGTTGACAGTAATACCTAATGTATGCTGCATGGTTTTCCCTCAGTTTTACTTTGCGTTTGCGGACTTTTCTTGCTCAGGGGACTTCCGTCTTTGGTGCTTGCAGATGGTGAATATCTCGGTGGCATGGTTATGTTTGTTTGTCTGCATGTTTGTTTCTGTTACGTCTGTTTCTGTTGGTAAACATAGCACCACAATTGAGACAATCTTGTGTGTATGTCTTTTGTAAGTCCTTCATTTGTTTCAAGGATGATATGAACTAATATAATTTGTCCACATCTGGAAAGTTAACCATTTCTAGATTCTAAATTTCAACAATACATGACCAGAGTAAGTCACATACCCCAACAACTAATCCACTTGTTGTACCAAACTAGCCCACCCATTTGTGTTGCCTACTAAAAGCAGTACATGCATTGTTTTGTTTTCAATTTCAATGATTTTGGCATATTTTCTTTCTTTCAGTTTTTTCTCTACTCTTTTCCCTAATGCCGTATGCCACTGCTGGTAACACTTTTCTTTCTATCCCTTTTTTTACTTTATTTATTTGTTTTCTTTATTCCATTTTATAACATGCATCACTTCATTTACATGTAAAAAGATGCTTAATATTTCCTTTTTCAGATAACGTAATTTTTTTTGCTTTTCATTATGCTACTTCCTCTTTTCTTTTGCTATCTAACATCCTATTTCCACCATCTCTCCTCCCTTGTGTGTTATCTTTGACTCATAGTCAGAACACTGTCACTAGGCCTCCCAACCTCCCTTCCTTCTTAAGGTGAATACCTTCATACCCTCACTTCAGTTTTCACCCTTTACTTCATAGCTAAGTTGTAAAATTGATAGAATAGAATAGAATACATCATTGAATATCTTGCAGTAGCCTCAAGTACAAAAAAGTACCATATACAATGTACCTGGAGGGCCTTGTGATGGCTTAGAGCCAAGCTACTGCCAAATACATCCATGGTGTATTCTATTTCTAAAAGGCAGGATTGATGTTTAACCTTGTCCACGCTGAGGTACAGGAATAGGTAGCAGGGAGAAGGTTAAGTGCGAAGTAAGAGAGCAGAAATGCAGTCTTTGAAAGAATAATTACTTTGAATTTGTTATTTCACACTATTGTAACTACTGAATTCTAATTCTAAGATTTAGATTTTTTACCCATTCAATGATTAAATATGCCAGTAGCATCACAGTGATAAACATAGCTAGTAGTCGGAAGTACTTGTTAGACCAAATATTTCATTTGGAGAAAGTTTCAAGTCTTCGTAGAATACAAGATGAGAACTAACACTAAAACTGGTGTTGCTACAGTATGGACAAGGATGGCACCCTGACAGTAGACTGGGATGAGTGGAGGGAGTACCTTCTACTGCACCCCAGTGCTGACCTGAAAGACATCGTCAAGTACTGGAGACATACTGTGGTAAGCAAGAGTTACACTTACAGTTTCCAAAGCTGCTGTGATCATTCTCTTACTACACTCATACAAGGAAGAAGTATAGGGACAACTGTGAGCCCATGATTGTGTTTTTCATCTACATATCACAAACTATCTATCCCGAGGAGGTCTGGCTGTCTTTAGCGGTTTGCACAAAATATGCTAGATGGCCCTGTCTGGAGGGCTCTGTAAAGCTGCAAAGCAAAAGGGAAGGAAGCTACAAGCCAGAAATAATACTGTGTTGTGTATTGTTCTAGTCTATAGACATTGCTGAGAACCTGTGTGTTCCAGACAGTTTTTGTATTTACCTGTTGTGTTCTGTTCTAGTCCATAGACGTTGGTGAGAACCTTTGTGTACCAGACAGGCTTATGTATTTGTCTGTTGTGTTCTGTTCTAGCCCATAGACATCGGGGAGAACCTGTGTGTACCAGACAAGTTTATGTATTTGCCTGTTGTGTTCTGTTCTAGTCCATAGACATCGGGGAGAACCTATGGGTACCAGATGAGTTTATGTATTTACCTGTTGTGTTCTGTTCTAGTCCATAGACATCGGGGAGAACCTGTGTGTACCAGATGAGTTTATGTATTTACCTGCTGTGTTCTGTTCTAGTCCATAGACATCGGGGAGAACCTGTGTGTACCAGATGAGTTTACGGAGGAGGAGAAGGTGACGGGAATGTGGTGGAGACAGCTGGTTGCAGGTGGTACAGCTGGTGCCGTGTCCAGAACCTGTACCGCCCCACTGGACAGACTCAAGGTCTTACTCCAGGTAAAATAGGACTTCTCTCTTCTCAATATGCTATTGTAACCTCCAATATGTACCAGTACCAGTAGACTAGCCTCCTGCTGTAGTGAGTTGCACAAACTTGTATGGCCCGGGGCTGCCGAAACAGAGATGGGTGCCGCCTTATGCACCGTCTGGTGCGGGGAGGACTTTAACTTTAACCAGGGCTCCATGGTATTTCGAGCCCTGAGTATTTTTCTTCCAATTTGTCTGCAACTCTAACAGCGGTCATTTCAATTGAATATTTTTGATAGTTTCTGTCTTATTAGGATCTGTGATACTTGTTTCACTTTTGGTATTTTCTTCTGTTTTTCAATTTATTCTGTGCTTTTGTTTGTGAAAATGTAATACACTCTGTACATCATAAAAAAATTTGGAAAACAGAATTCTATGAAGTAGAAATTTCTGACAAGGAAATGTTGTTGTGAACTGTGTTCTTCCTTAGGTGCATGGAGCGAACGTAGCGAGGGGGGGCATATGGGGTAGTTTCCAACAGATGTTGAAGGAGGGGGGCGTCAAGGGACTATGGCGGGGAAACGGCATGAATGTTCTCAAGATCGCTCCGGAGAGTGCCATCAAGTTCATGGCGTACGAACGGGTGAGTAAGGCAGACAATAAGTTTGGAGCTGACCAATTTTTGAATAGAATTTGAATGATATGGTGATAAGATGGTAATGTGATTTTGTAGAATATGATGTGTATGACTATGAGCCTTATGAAAAAGTGTATTGGTGCAATATGTATGACTATTGAAGTAAAATTGTAAGTTATTCATGTGTCTCTCTGCTTTAATCATTAAGGCTAACAGTAGCATGCTATGTGTAGACAATGATTTTTGTCCCTTCTGTCCCAGTGTTGTGGAAAGAAAATTTATATCTTAGCTGGTTTGTTACGCCTAATGGCGGTTATAGCGGCTATATAGATACAGATATATAGATACAGAAGACAAGATAATTGCATTGAAGTGCTAATGAAGGCTGTGTATGATTTTTACAAGTTTAGAGTCATGATTGTGTTCATGTTTTGTGTATTAAAGGCTGACTTTGTTGCATGTTTGTTCCATGTATCCAGCTGAAGAAGTTGTTCACACGAGAGGGCCATTCTCTAGGTGTGGTTGAGAGATTCTGTTCAGGATCCCTGGCTGGCATGATCTCACAAACAACCATCTATCCTATGGAGGTACATAGTTTTTTTAATATCATTATCATCATTGCTACCTTAGCTAGTTCTCTATGGCATTTGTTTATTCTAGACTAAGTGGATGACAACTATCTAAGGAAATTCCTAGATAGTTGTCATCCTGCTAAAACAAACGATGTCATACCAAAATTTAGTGGAGTACACTGAAAAGTTTGGTCAATTGTGCCTGAACCCAGCATAGTACACAGAGTGTATATCAAGTAACATACAAGAGTATAGAAGTTAATGAAAAGAGAACTTAAACTGATTAAGCTTATGAATGTCAAAAGATGTCTTTCCAGAATACTTAAGTGATGAACTGATGACATACCTTCCTCTTAAAGGTGCTGAAAACACGTCTTGCAATCCGTAAAACTGGGGAGTACTCAGGGATGTGGGACTGTGGCGTAAAGATCTACCAACGGGAGGGTCTGCGCGCGTTCTACAAGGGGTACATCCCCAACATTCTAGGTGTTCTACCCTACGCTGGGATAGACTTGTGTATATATGAGGTAAGTGGAATATGTTTTGCCATGCCCTATCGCACTTCCTACCCTAGCTGTGCATTGTTAGCGAATATTATTAATGGCATTGTTGCAAAATGTTGATTGCTGTAAGCTTGTTCACACTCTTCTCTGTCACAGCTTTTCCTTCATGTTTTCCTCCTTTTTTCATTCATTTCCTTCTTTATAAGTTGGTGGGAATTGTTTTTGTGGGGACACAAGTTGGTCACTCCTTTTTTTTCTCTTTATAGTTAAGAATGCAATATTAATTATTTAATCCACTAATTTTGTTACAAACAATGTTCACCTTGTTTTGTTGGAATGGTGCTTCATGTAACTTGGGTGCTACGTTTATTTTCACGTCTACAGCTGGCTGGCATTCTCTAACCGCTGTCTCATTTGTATGCCCTCCTCTGTAGTCGCATGTAGTACATCATGGGTGTACGTGAGTTTAGTAACCCGCCAGCATCTTTCACCTGTGACGTCCGTTCTTTTTCTTCTTCTCACGCACTGCTGCTGCCTTAAAGACATTAAAGATTATGTGGGTTCAACATTCGGAGAGATGGCAGAGGAGAAACGAACCGCAGGAAACAGATGATGAGAAAGAGGACGGGGTAGGTTTGGGGTCCAGATTTCAGTATCAAGTTCTTTTTCAACTTTTTTTCTTGACTTTTAGACTTGAGAGCATTTCAAACTTAATCAAAGAAAAAAAGGTATAATCTTCCTGAGTTTTTTTCAGTTGTTTCGAGTCAGATATTGTTCTATATTGTTCAATATACATGTATGAGGTTATGGCTAAAATGCCTTGTTGACATTATCCTAATAAAAAATAAGGTTCCTAAGATGATACCCGTTACATTAGGTACAAGACAAGGATGCCAATAACGTTCTTTTGAATTCCCTTTTTACCATTCTATCACCAATGATGTAGTTTTTTTACTCCAGTCTCTCCTTTTCAACAACTAGAATTTACTGTTTAGGAAAGTGAATAATAACTTTTAGGACCCTCAACAGGACAGCATATTTGTTGTAAGCTTATTGATTCAACCTAATGCATACTGGTGCTTTTTCAATGCCACCATTAAACCTTCATATGCATGGATTAATAATAGCATGATTGCTCTGCAAAACCACATCCTAGGTATAGAGTATTTGAAGGAAATTTGAATTTGAATGGTGAATTGAGAGCTACATGTACAATCATATGGAAACAGGAAAGGTTTACAGAGTGAAAAGAGTGATTTTGTCAGACTTCATTAGAGCGGGGTATGTTGTATATGTATAAGTTGACTGTAATCTTTTTTGTGTAGAGCCATGCCTGTATCTATATTTAAGTTATACCCATTATGAGTCCAGCAGTAGCTTTCTTCTACATGTATATCACATCCCTTTTGTGGTGATGGTGTTGTACATGTACATTTGTATATGTGTAGTGCATGATCTACATTTGAACATTCTTTTAATAGATGTCGCTTTGTGTACTTGGTGGATTTAATTTGTAGTTCTATCTTTGCATGTTCTTTTGTCTACAACATTGCAACTTGATATAAGTTATGCCAGTTCATCTTCCAGGGTTACAGCCAACTTTGACAGGTCATGTCCTACAAGGGTCCCTTTTGGGCCCTCTGCTGTTGCTGTAGTTTCTTTGTTAATGAATTATACTTTTCCATTGAAAGGAGCTGTCCAGTTTTGAAGAGCTAATGATTGTAAAGATGTGTCATAAGATCTGTTAGAGATTATTCTTAAGGGTTGATGGTTTTTACTACTTGAGACAAATAATACAATGATTTTTTGTGTCAGGGTTTAATGTATAGATCTTAGGACTTTGCATCTACAGGACAGGCGGGACCTGAACTACACTTTCTGTTCTATACATATATAGGACAAGTGAGGAAGATTGCACAATATACTATTTACTTCTCAACTTCAGTTTCAGTCAAGTCAGCTTGGCTTTGAGACTGGTCTAAGTATTATACATCACAAGATATTAGGACAACTGATTTCCACTCTTGTCCCCACCAGACACTGAAGAACATGTACCTTGCCAAGAACAAGAACCAGCCCAACCCGGGTGTGATGGTGCTGCTGGCGTGTGGAACCATCTCCAGCACCTGCGGACAGCTGGCCAGCTACCCACTGGCTCTCATCCGCACCAGGCTGCAGGCGCAAAGTAAGTATCGAGTGCAGAGTGAAGTACATTTTGGTTATTATAGAGTAGCTGACAGAGGGATGTTTCTATAGCTCAAATGATAGCAGCCTCACAGTTGAGCTCCTGGTTCCAATTATTTGGGGTAACTTTGAGACCCCGGTTCGAATGGGTTGGGGACATCTTGGTTGGGGCTGCACCTGTCTTTTGGAATGGACCTGCAGTGAGGGTCTCCTTTTCGAGGAGGTGCCTTGAGCACATTAAAGGGGAAGGGCTAGCAACCTCTCTGTAAAAATATACCCTGCTACTTAAACAGCAAAGAACCTTGTAGGTGTGAAATGTGTTGATTAGTATTATGAATGTATGGTATTGTTTGCTAGGCTTTTTAGAGTTTTGAAGTCCTTAAACGTTGTGCTATGTCATAGAATCAAAGTCATACAATATCTTTCAAGCTAAGAGTTAAATATAGTATACAAACACAGAACAAAGTACATTTTTTCTACCATTGAAATAAGATGCCCTTCCAAAAATTGGCAGGCTACTACTAACACTACATGTAGTACTAAGAAGAAACTCTAAAGGAATATGATCCTGATCCTGATTGTCTTTTTCTCTCCCCCAGCCACCCCCATCCCTGGCAGAGACACCATGGCTGGTTTGTTCAAAGGTATCATAAAGGACGAGGGACTGCGGGGGCTGTACCGTGGCATCGCTCCCAACTTCATGAAGGTGGCGCCGGCCGTCAGCATTAGCTACGTAGTGTACGAGAAAACGCGCTCAGCACTGGGGGTCAATTCCAAATAAGGTTTTATCAATCATCGAAGCAAGTCTGCAAAGCGTCTGTCAGTATTTGTCATAAGTGAGGGAATGATGTGGAACCAGGGGTGTCCTCAGGGGTTGTTTGTGGATGGGTACATCTGTAGTCAGACGGGTTTGGGTCAGTAGTAAACTCCTCAAGACTTAGACTAGTTGGCATGTCTGAGTTTTTTCTTAAGCAAGTGGAAGCATGTCTAACCCTTGCGAGATATGGAGAAACAGTTGGTAGACCGGATGGTGAGCGTAAGTGAGCGCCAGAGCTGAGAGAGAAACTGTTATCTGAATTCTCTTATAGTATGCATTTGCTATACACTTAGTACTAAGTATGAATGCATCGGGAATGTGTATTCCATGGCACTGACTCTCCAATGGCAATGGGGACTTAAAGTGGTAAAGCACATGTGCAGTACAGGGATTGTGACCTTTCAGAAAATGCTGCTTGTCCAATATACCTTTTGACGGGAAGCCCCCTTAAGTTTCTCATTGGCGCATCCCATTTTTGTCTATCCATGAAATAAATCAATACTAAGACATGTATTAATGCTCGGAAAGAAAAGTTGCAGCAGTGTTCTGGGGCAAATGCATTGATTCTGCAATGATCCACATGAAGAAAATGTCTCTATCCCTTGTCATGTTTGGCCAAAGACCTACTCTTTTCAAACTTCTTTTGCTAGTGCAATATTATTCATCTGTACTTCTCATTTACGTATAGGAGAAGTATTATTGTACATTTATTCAAAGCATAAAGCTTTACTGTCAGTCTTTATAGCAAGTAGATGAAAAAGAAGCAAACACACTATTTTGCTGCAATATTCTTTGCCACTCTGCTTAATTCTCAGTAATGTTTTCTACATCAGGAAAAGTTTCTCTTCTCTTCCAAGGAAACTACTTTTTCACTCCTAGAAACAAAAAAAGAGACTACTTTCAGTTTTTATGGAGTGGAATACTATATGTATATTGGCCAAAGAGAAAAAATTGAAATATTTCCTAAAAGATACTATGTCATGATATTATGCATGCTGTCATATGTTTATTGAAATGTCCTACAAAATCTCTAAAGAAAAATTTGATTTTTGAAAAAAGACCATATTTTCATCAGTGGTAGATTTGTTTGTAACATCAAAAGGTAAAGTAGCAGCGTTAAGGTACAGGTTGTAGCAATTTTATTACTTGGTATGCTTTACCTCAATTTAGAAAAAAAATAGCTTTCACAGATAGACAAAGAAAAAGGGGAAATGGTTATATGATTGTACTGTTACAAAACAAAAGATCAGGACTTGCATGCATGTGCAATGCAGATAATTATATGCCATCTTAGCATATACCTTACCACTGTACCATCTGACAACACTGCTAAAGCTTGGATTGACATTGTCATTTCATAAAGCCTTTTTAGTTCAGTTACATCTTTTTTTGCCTTGAATCTTCAACCGACAGATCACAAAGCAACAGAGATGGGACCATATGGATAACTTGACAGCATCTTTCAGAGGAGTGTTAAATGTATACATGTACTTCAATGTATGCATTATGACTTTGTTGCACTGTGATATGGATCTGAGTTCGGGAATATTAAGTAACAAGACAACAGCAGAAATGGTAGGGAAACTCGCTAAGCTGCATGGTACAGTCTAAAACTGTTTCAGGATGTCATCAGTATGTTTTTAATGAGTTCTGTAGTCAACATGTATACATTCCATTCTAGCAAGGGAGACCAAAAAAAGTTTGGTAGGGTTGTACTGTTTATGTCACTTTTACTTATTAATAAACAAGGAAGTTTGTTACTTTTCATATGATCGTTGTCCTTGTTTTTTATGACTTTCTGTTTCTTATTGTTTGCAGAGATGTTGTTGTTTTGTAACAAACCTTTATGTAAGAATCATATCAGTTCTGTACACATGTAAATCTCCCTTTTTAACATTTAGTGCGAATTTGAAGAACAGCTGCAGAAATTGGGCAAGATTAGGAACGGTGGTTACTGCACTTTCTACTCCGCCATGTAGTTTGTACACAAACTATCACCCTCATACAGCGCGGAATGTATCCTATCTGGGGTACATCCAAGCCCTGATTTCTGTGGATTTTGTTCTTGTACGCTTTCGTGATGGGCAGTTCAGAGGTTAAAATACGTCATATCCCAACTCGTTATTATTTCCACTTAGCGTTTATTTTCTGCCAGTAGCCTCTTGATCTCATCAAGAAAGCTTCCCTAAACCTACTATAACCAAAGAACATGCAGAATCTCATGCTAATATCTGAGAAATAAAGGATGGGCCGTCAATAAACTTACATTGTATTGGGAAGATGTTAAAGGTATGAGAGAACTTACACGTAAACGTGTTTCTGATATTAGGGAAAAAAGTGCACAATAGATCCTGGAGATCACGTAACCGCACAACTATGAGCCCACTTATAATCTACTAGTCTTGTCACCTACGAGCAGATAGAGGGAATGGTAATGGGGACATCATAATGGGGATCTAAGCGTGTGGCCACAACAGGTCATGCATAGGTTGGTGAAGAAACAAGGGGAAATGCAACACTGAAATTTGACAATCATGCTCATCATTGAATACTGTAATATCTCCATCAGATAGACATGAATGACAATGTTGAAAACAGAGATGGTATAGGGCTAACAAGTTCAAAAATCTTGAACTTGTGTGAGTTTGCACAGCTGCAGTTTGATAACATGTTGCAAGGAGGCATGTAGGAACTAACTTTAGATAGATGTTAGAACTGATACCTGTAGAAGTAAGACATAGAACATACTGCAAAGTACTAGTAGGAACATACATGAAGGTACCGTAGGTAACTGAAATAGCTATAGAAGTAGGAAGTATTCTAAAGCATTTTTCATTTCTCAATATTATAAGACTGCTGACAGTGACTGAACTGTGGTGCTATAATTACAACTGCTCACCTTTCATTACTAATGCTGATTAAGATTAAGATTACTAAGTTTAAGATTACTTAAGATTACTAGTTAAGAGAATAGTGGTTATATTAATGTGCTGTTACTTGTCACTAGAAGTTGCAAGTGGAAATGCAGGCATACAGTGAAGATTAGTCCATACTTTTGGCAAGTGGTTAGTGTCTGAGCTAAAGGAGCAAAATTACTACGTCTCTGCTTGTACCAGCAAGAGGTAGCATTACGTGATTCGACATGCGAGGAACTATTCACATCATATCCCATTATATGTCTGCATTCTCACTTCATGTTACTCTGAAAAGTTGGAAAGAAATTTATAAATAGAATTAGAAGATAGTGCATACTACTACTGCATGAAATGTTTTGCTTCATATGTGAAACATACAGTCATGTATATCTTGGCCAGTTGGCCTCTTTTACTATGTAGTTTTAGGCCAGTTATTCTTCTGGACCTTTATACAAGTGCAAATAGACTTGACCAGTAAAAGCGTAAAAACTATGCTGATTTTGTATAGACCTGTATATTAATGGTCTGGGAAAGTATGATAACTGAATTTTGAAAAGAGTAATATGGAAATGAGTTAAGCCAAAAGTTAATCGTCAAGGGATACTGTAGGCTTGAACAATTATCATTGTTAACGTTTTCAAAACTTGTAATTGTTGTGGGAACATTTTAGAAAGGACTCTTACAGGTAGCCATGGGAATAACAGGAAGTTGGTTGTATCAACATTGTATGAAGGATATGCACTAACGAGCACTGTTAGCTTCTTTGAGAAAACTTTTTCAAATCTTAAGATGCTCTATCCCTCCTCATGTATGACTCAATGTGGTAGTCTTTGTATTCTAATGCCACGCTGCTTATATAACGTAAAGTCTGATGCAAATTTGAGCTATAGCATTTGATATCCATTTCAAAGCAATAAAAACTTCTGATATGAGTATGTGTGACTATCTTTTACCTTCCTTCTCTACATGTGTCTATGTGTTCATACTCAATATGAGTTAACTTATAAAGATAAAGTGTATATCCAGAAAGGAGGCATTTTGTATTATTATTAAATAGACACATGCACCATTCATATGTATATTAGTCTAATATAGAATAGAGTCATACAAAGGTGACTAGAAATCTTTAAACTTCAGTTTAATCTCAAATATTAAATAGTTTAACCAAACAGTACAGTCAAACAACAGTGCCACAAGAAAATATCACATGACTGTGTTCACTCTCAGATCTTCAGTACTGATATTGCCATCATTCCAATTTTTCCATCTGCACTCAACATTTAGCACTGAACTGGTGCAAGTGATACATGTAACTTAGCATTACAAATGCTTGTCATGGATGTGTGAGGTTCTGTTTAACTACTGGTGCAACTGTAACAGCACATGTACATGTATGCTTGTCAACTGAATGTTGGCTATCTATAGTTAAAAGGAACAACTAAGAAATGGTCTCAAGTAAAAAACAAATTACATGAAAATATATACCATTTTCACCGACAGCACAAACTCAATGACAGCACATCATATTTGTCTTATGTACACTCAGATATAAAATCACCTTCACATTACTTCAATGCCACACATATACATATAAATCTACTGTACATATCTATGCAGGTTGAAGCATTGAAGGGAACATTACATATAAAATCTATGTATAAAAGAGTACATAATGTATGGTTCCAACTGTTGTACAAAACTTGGTGAAACTAGTTTGCAGAAACATATTGCACCATATCTTAAGTGCAGAGGAGAATGCAATAAACATTAACCTTATTGCACAGTGGTCAACAAGTGAACAAGAAACAAACATTTATCTTTATCGAAAAGTCATTGAGTCTGATTAACACTCATTTTGATACATTTGTGGAAAATGTAAGACTTAGTCTCTATTGGTGCTAATTTTCCCCACAGGAAACTTAAACAATTTATAATACATAGTGTACAAAAACATCAGGGATGATATTGGATAGAGGCAACCATAGCCACCCTTGAATAAATATATATATCACATCAGTACAAATACATGATACATATTCCTTATATACTTGACAAGTATAAATATACAGACTGAGGTTTCCAAATGTCTAAGGCTGTTTGTGTGTTAATTTTCACTGGAAGGTGACTTGATTTCACTGGAACTTCCAAAAAGAGAATTCCTTGTAGATTTTATAACTATTCCGAGTGTTCAGCCATGTACTTTCTAAACCTCTCAGCATACGCCTTAGGAGGTACGGTAGAAAACGATTGTCCGGGGAACCGAATCTTCTTCCACAAGTTCTCGAGCTTCTTCTTTAAGCTGTAGGTTACAAAGAAGTCAATGATACCCAGGAAGTACCTGTACTCCTCTCCATCCACGATGTGTAGGTTGTTTGGTGTGTTTAGGAGAAGTCTTCTGTTCAGACCAGGAATGTTTGCGATCATGTTGTATTTTAAGTCAGCTTCAGCTCCATGTCCCGTACTGGTGTGATGGACAGTTGGGTCTGTCTGAGGATCGTCAGAGTCTACCATACCTGGAAGCGAGCCCATGACGCCGTTAACCGGCAGGGTTGCCGCAGAATGGCTGATTTCCTCGTGCAGGGTGCTACCAGTAGATTTTGCATGGTTGGCAGACTTTTCAGGGCTCCCGTGATGGAGTGATCTACATGAAAAAAGTATATAGAGGTTACATGTATATAAAGTCTATTACATGTATATGATTGTACTCAATATACAAAAGTAACCCAGAGTATAGAATGAAATGAGTTTAATTTGTACACTAACTTGAGGGTGTAAATACTGCAACTTTATTGTGTATAATTTTTGCCTTTGTTTTATGTTACCTGGTGTGTGTTAATTCATACACCATACACCCTTCAGTTGGTAAATTTTGTTCCCTAAAATTTTCAATTTTACCAATACAAAGAACTTTCAGTGTAACATACAGAGCCTACATGTAAGTGTATAAATGCAGCCAACAAAAGATTAATTTTTGCTTCAATAAACTACACATATAACTTACTTGGTAACTCTCTGGACAAGGCTGGCAAGGTCTTGGCTGTTTTTCTCATCACTGTGTAGTTCTGTGATCCCCACCAGTAAGCTGTAGTCCAGAACACCCAGCTCCTCTAACAGCTCCGTGTCAGCCTGCACCTGCTGCAGGAACCACGCCCTGTTGCTACCTGTCACACAGAACACTGGTGTGAGACTTCAGAGAACATCTGTGTGATACCTGTCAATCAGAAAACTTTACCCCAACCCCATCTGAAAATTCTATTCAATTGTTGAGCACTTAATTGCCCAGTTAATACATGTCTGCAATATTCATTTCATGATTTATGGTGCAAAATGACATTTTTTCAAAACCCTGGACAGTGCCTTCAATTCCTAGTATGATAAACAACAATTCTATGCTTTTTCTACTGTAACAGGTTGTAAGATACACGTATCACTCACTCACTCACTCACTCACTCACTCACTCACTCACTCACTCTCTCACTCACTCACTCTCTCCCATAGCTTAGTATAAACAGTTTTGTTCAAACAGTTTGTAGATATTACTAAACTAGTATATACAGTGGCTAAACTAATTGTTCGGTTACGTAATGTCCATACCTAGGTTGATCTTGTTGTCCCCAAAGTTGTTGTCTTTTAAGACTGTTATGATCTGACTGCCGTCCTTTTCTGGCTGTAATCAGAATAAGTAATTCCATCAATACTGCAGATAACTGGTGGGCACTAGTTTAATCTTTCATATCAAGCACTGTACTTTATCACTATCACAAGGGAAGGTTAATATTGACAGCAGCAGAAATAGGCTAGGCAGCAAACATCAGTTCCATGAGGACCCTCTGGGAACTGTATTGCTCTATCTTCTTGACTCAGTGCCAAAATAGCACTCAGAGACTTGTACATGTCATAAAGAGAACCATCATCATAGCTCCTGGTTTCAGGCCTGAAAGATATACTGTTAGATTTGTTACGGGTAGGGCTCTAACCACAATGTTTATCATATTGAGAGGGAATGTAGGGAGGTATTTACCAAAACATATCTGCTTGCTTGACAGGCTTTGATGTCGTACCTGAAGGAAAGAGGACGACATCATGATGTGTCATTCTATAATTCCATCTTGTATCAAAGGATTTCAATTTTCCATACACATGATGTAGTGAAATATTTATAATATAACAAGTAGCAAAATATGGTGACTTGGGAAATACAGTGCTGTCACAGTGGTCTACCTTGTCATATCAATCACAACAAAATATAATTCTTATTAGACTTATTAGTTTCTAAAGCCAAATTGACTAATGACATTCATTAATGACAGCATGATGTATGAGCCATGTCGATGATTCCTGCGTGTGGAAGACTCTACAAAAGTATCAAAATGCATTAGAGCATGTTTGTTTCGCCAACCAACCTTTTATATCTAAAATTTGTGTCTGTTTTCTTAGCCCTTCAGCCACACAGCTCTTTGACAGGGCTTACACAAAAATATTGAATTATGTCATATTGTACAAATTAAAACATTTCCCTACCGTTCCCGTATTCTTTCGTCTGGGTAGAAGATGCTCTGCATGACAATGAAGTATAGCTGAAAGAAACAAAACTTTGTGAAACTTCATCCAAACCAACAGACAAAACTTAGTCTTAAGTCTCCAATAGATAAATAAAACCAAGTCCTTACTTGGCACATTTGCCCATGGGGTTCAAGTAAAACAAAAATACATTTTCATCAATTTCATGTCATAGATTTAAGTTTTTTTGACGGCGAGGTGAAATTTTTGTCTATACCAACAAGCAAATTTTCGTCCAGGGACATGGTGATGGGTACTGGAGACAGGTCTGCTCATAACTCACAAGTCCTAACTCCAATTCCCTTAACATTGCCTGACTGTGTGTGATTTCTCTAGCTGGAAACATCTCTGTGAGACCTATTCTTATCTTTTACGAGTGACGACATTCTGAAATTGGTGACGACATTTCATATCTAGTGACGGCATTGTGTGGAACAAAGCGCTTGCTAATGACCTTTAATAGAAGAGTTCCCTGCACCAAATTTGTTCAATTCACCAGGGAATAAAGCTCTTACCATTGACCTTCCAAACTAATGGGGCATTTCCGTGCCAGGGTGGTGCAATAACCACTAGGGAATACACTATACTTACTGATGACCTTCCACACTATCACATGTAGTACATATCAGTAGCAACGTTCTCGTACTCACCCTTTTCTTGCCCTTGAGTTTGATGTTGTGCAGGCCCAGGAACTTGACCATCAGTGTGTGAGGGTACTTTTTGAAATGTTCTATGTAGGTCCTATTGGAAAATGTAAGAAACGACAGAAGATTGGTCTGATTCATAAGACTAGCACAGTGTAGATTTAATCTACTGGAAGCTCTTTAGAACAACATCAAACTTTACAATGATCAAGTACAATTCAGGTTGAAATACTAAATGATAGTGCTTGTGAAATCCATTTTCTTCTGAAAGAAGACACATCACGACATACATTTGTAACTTATCCACGCACAGCTACCATAACACAACATTGTGTTGTAATAGAATCTTGAATGAGAGACATGTTTCCTGTGCGAAGATTTCATGATGGATACAATGTCCTCACCTGAGATGTTCTAGGAAGAAGTATGTCTCCTTTTTTGTCTGTGTCTTGATCATAAATCTCTTATCAGGACTGAAAGTGAAAATCAAATTGTTAGACAGCCACAAAAGGACATGCATATTACCTGATAGATGGCCCTTATACAAATATCAAAAAAGTTAATCTACTATACTAAGGAACTCAGCTACCATTTCTAACCAGTTTTCTAGGATCACATTGTACTCGGACTGCCTAAATATTTTCTGCCAACACTTAACCTGGCCAGCGTTATGGACACAAAACCATATAACTCGAGAAGTGTAATCAACTTTGAAGAGCCTTATAAATTCCAAGCATTTCTATCAATACAAATGACCTTTTACTTTGTCAAAATTTTAAAGATTTGATTCACAATGTACACTATTAATGATGCCTTCAATGTACATGACAGACAGATACATAACCCTGGTACTAGAGGGGCTACATACATTTCTTATCTAGGTTAATCGAGAGATATACAGCCATCTTTGTTAATCTCTGGCATTACAAAATGTATCTAGTCCCATTATAAAAGTTTTATGTGTATTAAGCAAATTATCTTTGACCTACATGTATCTGATGTAATCTAAAATTCATTATGTTGGGCTAATGATTTATCAACTCTCTGTATTCATTTTTCTGTACATCAATATCATTTTCCCAAAGGTGACCAGGAGTTAACCATTATCAACAAACTTGCCCTTTAATCTGAACTAAACATATTCACTAATGTTTGTCAAAAGGCATCTGCTTTGTTGGGTTTTCCCTTCGATTTTAGCTGAAGAGACCATCGTTTGAAGATTTCTTTCTCAAAATGCCTGAGAGACCTCACGAACAATGGACTTTTCCCTGCTGCCTAACTCTGTAACCAATAGAGATTTGGGTGCCAAACGACTACTTCAGTGCTAAAGGTTGACTCACGTCAGAAAGAAGTCCTGGCCACTTTTGGAGTTGCTGATGAACTCCAGGTATCGTCTGTTGGCCATGGGTGTGACGGAGTTGAGGTATTCCTCCTCGGAGATGTTGATAATGTTGCGAAGAGTGGCGAAAACCTCCCCTGCATATGTGGCAAACTCAAAAGACTGCTGCAAAACAAAACATTAATGTACTATTATGTAGCTTTTTTAGTTTTTGAACTGACAAACAATTTAAGTTTTCAAAAAAGGTTTGTAAGAGGTAATGTCAATCATTGAATAATCTTCTGACTTTCTAGCTATTTCTTACGAAAGAAAACATTTGCAATGTTGATATCTACAATAAATCATCTGCTGATGCATGGCGACTGTAGACATCTCTCTTTGGGTTGTTCTATTTTTGGCACAGGACCTCTTGTTGGTTCTGAACTTCTGATGACCCTTAGCCCTTTAAAATGTGTTGACGATATCTATCTATCTACAGGACTAATCATATCAATAACATGTTCACAGGGTAGAAAATCTGTCTCCATAGCAACCATCACTGTGTGTAGTAACCGAGTCCCTGTCTCCTAGGAGACCAAGGTGATAACTAGTACTGTTTCTGCCTCAGGTAACATGTAATTTCATATAAAACGGTGCATTAAAAAGACAATATGCCAAGAAACCTAACAGGAATGATATCATCTGTTGCCAGTAAGACCCTTCAATCAAGATGAAACTATCCTTAACACTGATATGTCTTACCTGGGACTTCTTGTCCAGTGTCTCATTGTGTCTCTTGCTCCTTATGTCCTCATAGTCATCTTTCGTCAGCTCCTATTTATCAACAAATTGATAATTGATTAACAAATCAATCATTCAACAACAAACAAACAGTCATGCACACATCCAACAAATGTACAGCCTATGTTTACTGCCAACACCTCAAACCCCCCCAAAACTAACTTTTTTGTGGTAAAGATCTACGTATACAGGTACAGAATAATTTCATCAGGTTGAATAGTCACTGGATAACAATGTTCTTCATTCACAACCGAGATGTACAATTACAGCCGACGTTTTGGTGTCTGTCTATCACCTTCCTCAGGGCAATTCTGACTGGTCAATGTTATCCAATCTACAGGTAGTTTCTGATTTGTACATGTCTGAAGGAACCACAGAGGTAGAAGACAACATCATTATATTTTTGACAAACATTTAAACCTTACACACAACATAAAAAAAGATTGCTCTGGCGAACTCTCTGTCTCTTCGCAACCCGGTATTAGGGTCCTATCTCGTCTTGGAGTTCTCTTGTCACGTGACTTGATGTTGATTATCACGTGACAAGAGACAGTCATATATAGTCTATAACATTGTTATAGCCTTGAAATACCACCTGCGTGTTAGTAAAACTGGATTTGTACAGGTACTTCGAATTCTGATGTCTAACCTGCACACAGGTCCAAAGTACCATGATCCTGCTATACAGCAGTTTGCAGGATTTAATAATCACACTACAAGGCCCAAGAACTGAAAAGGGATTAAGCAAATGAGTTGTGTAGGTAAAATGTCTGGTGCAGGATATTAGTAATGTTACCTATTGCACCTTTTCAAGTGTACTGAAAAACCATTTCGAGCCCTGTCTTACCTCTATGGGTTTCATGTGCGTCCTGTCTGCTAAGGCCTTCTCCAGTCCGATCCTGACACAGTTGGTGAGCGTCCATCGTCTGTGACCGGACATGATCTCCACCATACCCCGCCGCTTCCACCGCAGCCACAGCACACTGATCTTCTTTCCCGACCTCTTCCTCGACGTCTGAGCAAACAAGCAGAAACAAACGTCATCAATTCAAACATAATCAGTTACTAAATGTAACATGTACCTTTTGAAGTCATCTGCTAGTTTACTATTTACGTACAGTGTCAGTACGTATACTGGACTCGATCACACAAAAGAACACACATGTACACTGACAACTCTATTTCTAGTTAGCAACGCCTACACATACATGTATAAGCATAGTCCCAATTATCTAGTACCCTTTGAAGTAAGTGGGTTTTTTCTATTTACGAACAGTGTCAATAATTGATTCAATCATACAAAAGAACATGCACGTACACTGACATTGGTCTATTTTCAGTTAGAAACACCTACACATAGTTCCAATTATCTAGTAGCCTTTGAAGCCATCTAGATCTGCTACATGTATTTGTACGTTAGCAACACCTATAAATAGTATAGTCATTATCTAGTACCCTTTGGAGCCATCTGCTATTTTATGTCATGTATTTACATTCATTTACAGTACTTGATCCAATCATACGAAAACATACACGTACCATGAGAGGTCCATCTTTAGCTAGTAACACCTACAAGTCATTAGAATGATCCTGATTCTCTGTTTGAAGAGTTAAGTGAATAGACCGCAGTGACAGCAGCAGAATTGTTAGTGTGTACAGTATCCACGGTAACCAGTACACATGTACACCTACATGTATGGTCAGTCTGACATGTGGGTGGGTGGAACTGTCTAAAGTACAGTCATGGAACTGCAGTTTTTTTAAAGATTGTGAAATAAAATATAAATACAGTAACTGTTATATGAAAGCAATTTTACAAGATGAGCCCTGAAAATACATTACCTTGTCTGTAATTTCTATGTGTAGGTGCATAATGGTTACCATAACATAATATGATTATAATAAACTAGGTCAGTAAAATAGCACAGTACATGATTATCATACCATTTTAAGATCTTGAATATCACTAAAATGTCTTTTCCAGCTCTTACAGACATTTTTGTAATTCAATTTCTTTTATCTAACTTCAAGTATTTGAGCAGACTTCAAGACATTGAAAACACATTCGTTTTTATCAGATTTCTGAAGCGTTTTCCCAACACCCTAAGGCCTTATATGTGTGTGTTTATATGGTTACCAATGGTAACCACAATACATGTGAAAGGAACAAAACCAGCAGCAGACCATGCAAATCAGTGTATGATCACATTATCTATGATGAACCTGAAACAGGCTGACATAGAAATAACCTTGTGGTTTTTAGAAGTTGTCTGCAGAGAAAAACATGTGCATTTACTGTTGCTGTCATAAGTCTGATTGTGCATAGCGACATTTCTGCAATCAACCATGTGGCTTACAGGATAGCGCAAATCTGTACGTACCTTTGAGACATATAATAACACTATGCCATTTCCCAATAAATATCTGTAACTGGAGAAGGACTCCGACTGCTTTGAAGTGTAATCTAACACCACTCCAACCTGACACTGTGGTGCATCAGGTGATTAGCCTCGTGTATTCTCCCTTCTACAGCACAAATACAAATGGGCTCAGCTAAATTGCTCAACTGTTTGCAGGCTTGTTCCCAAAACAATTCATGTTAGACAAACTAAAATCTGTAAAAAGACTCTGAAAGAGCCATTCAAAAAAAATTGTTGGCAGATTAGATTAATTGAAACATGCTACTCAATTCTATACACATATTGTACAAATCACTGTAGCATCTAAGCTACATGAATATTTATGATCGTCTTATCCTACATCCTTGATAGTTTTGCCATATCCTTAGTTATGATAGTTTTTTAGTTTTGTCTATTTTTAGTTTATT
The DNA here is from genome assembly GCA_035149815.1 of Branchiostoma lanceolatum. Classification (NCBI taxonomy): domain Eukaryota; kingdom Metazoa; phylum Chordata; class Leptocardii; order Amphioxiformes; family Branchiostomatidae; genus Branchiostoma; species Branchiostoma lanceolatum. The sequence goes on from CM068874.1 coordinate 13,328,165, forward strand.
CTGAAATCAATATCTATTTCTTAAGTGTCATAATGATAACCTGTGCCTGACTGTTTTCCAATATGATATTGAACTACAGGCTTGCTACATGTAGTAAAACGCTGTCTGCATCTACATGTATATTCCATTGACATGCAGGTCCAAGGACCATTATCAACTCAGAAACTAGACAACCTGACCACAGTCATGGCGAACAAAACCAAGCGGAAGTAAGTTATAATATAAGTGCAAGGGCTAACCAGACTCCCACCCTATGGACTGTTGGATAATGAGGTCCAGATAATTAATCTGGGCTGGCCACAGCTTGATAGACAGGTCAGTGGGGTAATCATGATATTCCAGGGGGGTTAATTATTATGTCCCCAGGGACAGTTACTGTTAAACAAGAACTGTTGCTAAGCAGTGCATAACAACATGATTTCTCCGTACTTATACATGTAGATTATAGCCATGCTTGCTTATATGTGTTGTACAGTGTATATCATCACAAATTAGACCTTTTGTTTGGCCGTCAGTTTGGACTTTATTATGTACTTCTGAATTAACTGAAAATTGACTCAGAATGGGTTATTTGTGAGCAGAAGGTACATGTAGGACTGCAAAATGGGACAGACAGGAAAATAAAATGTAATTATTAGTTATGACTATATACAATACCTTTGTAGCTCACCAATTCAAATAATGATAGCATATATGGAAACTTATATAACAATTCTAGGAAACAAATCTTCTATACAAAAGACTACTATATACCTTGTAGTTGTACAGTCTTTGGTCATTGAGCTTCTCCCTTACATCTTACATCTGCTTGGAGATTATAACTGGGTACCACATTAAGACATCAGGCACATTTCCATGATGGTTTATTGCCAAGCTAAATGTCAGGAGCAATGGTTGGAATTTAAATGGCTTTTTTCTGTGGAAATGTGATGTTGTTACATAACCAAATGTCCTGTTAGAGTTATATGTGGCATGGACTATTTCATCTCTGATGAGGCAAAGTGAGTTTTCTTGGAGCGCCAGCATTACTTTTTTTGGGAGAGAGCTGATCATGATTCATGATTGTCAACATGCGCCAGGTTTTCTAATGACGGGATAGGTCGTTTCTCTGTGATCAGTAATCTCAGTAATGCCCCCATTCCACTTGACAGCGATCATGCTACAATCTCGCTGTGAGCTAATCCTTGAGTTCATAATTGGAATACCATGCAAAATGTAAAAGTATGACTGAAAAGACAACAAAACACACAAAGCATAAAAACATTTGTTTTTCATTCATCTATGAAATTCGTTGCGGGATCCATAAAAGTTGGAATGAGTCATAGTAATTGTTGTAGTCTCTGAGAGCAGAAGAATTGATCATATCAAACTTTTACATATTCAATACCGGTTGTCTAACAATGCGCGGCAAAATGAGTACAAACAAAGGTCATGGAACAAGCTGCATCAGAAACTGATGATTCTTATCATTAATGCTGTACTGAAAACCATTTGGTCGCTTTGAATGACATCACAGGGCAGAGATATGGTGGTATGACTGTACATTAAGTTAAGTGCATATAATACCTCTCACCCTAACAACATCACAGAAAGAAATCTGTTCCTTTTTATTATCCCTTAAAACATATTTGGGGCTTAAAACTGTGAACAGTTTTGGTTTCTTCTCTGGAAGCCATGGAGATGAGAGTCATGGACACGGTCATCCATCTCTGACACTTAAAGAAGGTAATTGAGGAGGATGTTGGACTTCAGGATGATGAACTTCTCTGTCGTGCTCGACCGGGACTTTTGGAGACACTGCGACTGGTATCGCCTCACAGAGGATGAACTGAACTGAACTTTGGTTTTCTTTTGTTCATCAAAACATGAAATCTAATAAAGAAATTGCTCCACAGAACTAGCACAAGCCAACATCTAATTTTCTGTTCCTCTATGATCAATGCACAGCCGATCTGTTTGAAGTAAATCCCCCGACACAAAGAGAGAAATGATTTCCCTCGGAATTCCTTTGCACTTACCGGCATCTTGATTGGATGCTTTCCCGCGTATTTCCACCGACTTCGAGATCAAGCGACTGACAAGCTCCCGTCCCAATTCCGGAGTAATCAACCGAACGTAATCCAGTCAATGCTTCCAGCGCTCTGTCATAAGTAAGTCAGACTGATCTACCGAACGTTTTATAGCGCTCTCTCGGGGATGACTTTCACTCTTACCATACATAATGCATGGACAGAAAAGGTCAGCACTCAGCAGGCACCAGGGCTTTGATTTCAGCACACAAAGCACTGTGAAATATTCACCAGAGGACGCCGTTCGCATTCACACAAATCTCTCTGGACAGGCATACGTTATGTATACAGAGACATGTGGAGGCTTCTTCTCCTTTCCCTACCATTTCAAAATACTGAAAAAAATTGATATACACAGCAGGGTTGTGCCACAAAATAAACACCGTATAACTTGTGGAACTATCTGTATCTGTATCTATATAGCTGGTATAAACGACATACATGTACATTTCCCATACAAAACCACTGCTCCATGATTCAAGGAGAAAATTAAGACACCAGTCAGCCAATATTCTCACAAAATCAAACTCAGAGATAACAGTAGCAGCTTGTAAAGATTGTACTAAAACCATTTACTCTAGGACAATCGCATGGAATAAGTATATTCAACATGATTTTAGTGTGAACTAGTGCCATATGTTAGATCTAGAATATATTCTTTCAGATACGTAACATTGTATCTCAATTCAAGATCCACAAAGATAAATCATACGTTACCTCAACATAACAGAGACAAAGAAAACAAAAAAAACTCATTCAATTCAGTTTCAAACTTGATGAGAAAGACATGAGCCAGTTTGCAAGAAGATAATCTATCAGTTTTAGTATCACATTGTGCTTTAAGAGCTAGCCATTTTGCACAGTGACCGATCTTTGTACGTGACCACGTTGATATCTGAGCCATTCTTAATAATGCATTAGTGACCTTTAAGCCATAGGAGACCAGCGCATGTCATCACACGCAAGACCTTACGTACATCTGTGCATTATCAGGCTGGAAATCAGTCCCAAAGTCTGATGAATCAACCTTAGGTCATGTCAAGATCTCTTACCTATAGCTAACTAGGTCTGGGTACAATGTATTGTGAGATATTCTCTGGCTATCTGATACTTTTACAAAGGGAATATTTGATACAATACACAAATGGCTATTAAAGCTACAATGTAGTTATGGTTTGTGTGCTAATTGATTTGAGTGCATTTTGAAAGAAATAGGTGCAATTGAAAGAAATACTCAAATAGGTGCAATTTTGTACACTAGACATGTACAACCACTATAACAGCTTTTACATTGTGCTCTATCTCTCCACCTTCATTGCTTGCAGATTATTACCCACAAATGCCAAACAATGTCATAACAATTTTTTCCACATGAAAGAAGAAACTGTTGGTAGACTTCAGGCAATTATTGAAGAGAATTGATCGAAAGATGCATGGTTGTATGATATTTCATTCTAATCGTAGATAATAATAGTTATCAAGTCTGGGACCTCTGCACCAATTGCCATTAAAATGAAATAACAACCCACAGATATATGAATATGATATCTGTCTGGGGAAATGACGGTCCCCAGGGACCACTTAGCGTAATCTCTTTTACAAGCGTCTGTGACACAGCAATACAGAAGAATACATGTATTCAGGGATGGCACAACAATTTGATGCATTAAAAAAACAGCCTGTCAAAATTGGAAGCTGGCAAGGCATGCAAAATTGCAATCTTTTCTACGACAACCGATGACATACTTAGTTAGATAAGAGCAGGGGATTTTATCATGCTGCAGAATTTTGAATATTTTTGGTGTGGCTTGAACAAGGTACATTATCAAAACTGTAATAAAAGTTGCAAAGAAAACAACTAATTTGTTATCAAAATTCATGCTGGCAACATGCTAGTAAAGAATTTGATACTTAATATGAAGCCCTTGAGACATGACATGTTCTTTGTCAGATTATATGTTCTTTGTCAGATTTTCCACAATATCTAATCCACGAAAGCTACATGACCTACATGTACAGAAAGGTTTTCTTATGCTGAGCACATCTCACTCAGTCCAGAGGGTAAGTAGATTATACATCTAGATAAGGCTAAAATTTCCCTATGGCTACATTTTTGTAAGTACCCATCGGCTGATGCAGACATTAGGTGGAACATCTGAACAACATTTGACTGTACTTGGGGAATAGACTGTAGCAAATGCTCGTACCAGTAGTTGCTTTAATTGAACGTAAAAGGATTCTAACTAAACGGTGAAACGTTTCATACACTCACCTGCTTTGCTACAGGCGTCAGTTCCTCCTCCGTCTCGGCCATGTCACTGTCGTTTTTCCTCTCCATGTTAGTGCTTTCTACAGAACCGCAGCGCTATATAATTCGGCAGAGAGGAAGTTCAAAGGGGCTCGTCCATTTTTCCTGGGAAGACTGCGGAACACCCGGCTAGGTCGGCATGCTTGACTTGTTGACAATAGCTGCGTGTCTACTGGATACAACAATGTTTGGGCTCGAGCACGAATAACACACCTGCAAAACAAACATGCTCAATGAGGTTAGGTCAGTATCAAATAATCACAACACAAAACTGCGCACGCAAAACACTGATAAGGGAAGCACTGTTATCAGCAAATCACATGGAAATATCTGTACCTATACTAGTACTATGACAGTGGTGAGATGAAGTTACAACACTGGCTCACTGACGTACATGAAAAGATGCCCCCTTCAGGCTTTTACATCCATTACCTTTCGAGCACTTCAACAATTTATACCCAGGGCTCAAAATGCATTAGGTTTGGCCACACAGCAGATATAGTGTTTCTCTTATAAACATGCAGGATGCAGGGCCTGTATATAAAGACATATGTACACCCAGTGGCTTTATATGTCACTTACACATATAATATAAAGACATATTTACACCCAGTGGCTTTGTATCGTCACTTATAGTACCATATGGCAGAAGTCCAAGTGGCATATGGTCTTTCAAGGTATACATGATACGCCATATATTATGTATGTGGGTGGGCCTTTTAAGGTATAGAGTTATATAGCTGTGGCTGATCTGTAAAGTTCAAGGTATCTAAACTCAGGCCTTATAAGGGAGGTAGTACAGCCGTGGCCTTTCTGGTTAAATGTAGTCTGTGATAGATGGGTCTGGTTGTAAGGGACTCAAAGCTGCACATGTGTGCTCAGGACCTTTCCATAGACTCCTGGAGTGATACCAGAGGACCATGGCTATACTCTCCAAGCAGTGGTTGGTGGGGGAGATCGTCACCATTTTATCATACGGTATGCTCCGTTTTTTTGTCCGTCGGTGGGGCGAGCGGACAAAAACACGGGGCATATGATAAAACGGTGACGACCTCCCCCACCAACCTCTGCTTGGAGAGTACATGGCTATACTATATAGTAACTCAAAATCAAAGGCAGGAGAAACGGTTTTACCTCCTATTGCAGCATTCAATACACTTGAGATACATGATTAAGAAATCTCTCCAATATCAATATGCTTGAGACAGTTATACCAAACCTACACTTCAAGCTTCCTTTACTTACTGTCCCAATAGATGAATGTGATATTAACATTCAATGAATATCCAGAGAGAAATGTGACGCAGGCATCATCAGACTAAAAAAAATCTGCACTTAGTGTAATGGCTGAGACTGCATTACAGTGCTGTATATATCTGCCAGGATTCCGACCATTATTCCTGATGTAGCAGTCTATAATCTAATTTCACATGCACTCTGACAGGTATAAAGGGACTGCTGATCCAATCATTCATCCTGATTTGTATGAGATACATGAAAGTGGGTGGTTCTGAAGCACACTGCAGGGAAAACCTGTCTATACTGCCAGACATTTCAGATCCAGTAAAATCTGATATCCTATGGTCAGCCCTTGCACTAAAGCTCCCTTTGGGAAATACGTATTGTAATACATAGTGGGCCAATAGCAGATTTTGTGGAATGAAAAAAAATTATTATTTCCAATGATTTCAGAGATTTATTAAAGGTATAGGTTGGGTACCATGGTTGTATTGGTAACATTACATGTGTATATTGGGTAATCACTGATATTGCAGCAGACATAAACAAATCAGGATGGTTCTACGTAGGTTTTCAGTATAATAACAATCCTTGTGAAGTCACATTATCTAATGGCTGTATTCATCAGAATCTCCAATGTTTTCCTAACTCAAACGAAATCGGGAAAGTTGGCAAAATTGAGCCTCCCTTTCATCCAAACATCTTCCTGCCCATTTGATTTTACAGCTTTCATTTTTGCCAGTTCAAAGAAGTTGTTAGAAGGATTTTATGTCTGACGTATCTTCCATCACTACCTCCTATCTCCCGGCGTGCCTGCCTAAGGAAGTAAATTGCAAAGACATCTTACTTTGAAGATATAAGTATGACGTGTCTGTGGCGGCTGATAAGATGTCTTTATCAGAAGATCTGGCGCCTTCTTAATTCCTAAGGAAGTGCAGAGGCTTGTCGATCAATACTTGAGGAACTGATTCGGGAATTCCACACCATTCCTGACTGGAATATCCAGACTACATTTAGCTGTCTATAATCTGACTTCCTTTGTAACAATTTAGTATCAAGGGAGCAATTGATGTCGTTAACATTCTAAGAAAGATGCCACTGTTTTCTGACAGCTTGCAAGAACTGAAGGGAAAAGGAAAGAACAGGGAACAGTGCATGATGAACAAATTACAGTATCCAATATCAAAACATTAAAATATGGAGCCTAGATTTACGGAAGTAACGTTACGAGAAAACGAGGAGGCAATTTTTTGTTCAAGTCATGCGGTTCTTTTTCTGTCTTTTGATTATTCTGTCGTCTGCTTCATTGAAATGATAATTATTTTGACATCCCCTGATGAAATTTTTGGTCTCAACACTGCCCCCCTCCCCACCACCAATTTTTGAACACCATATTCTACAAATAATTTTCCTGGTTCCTTTTTTCCGAAATTTTCATCGACGCCTTTGGCACAGTACCTCGGTAAAATAACGGTACCCGGATATAGAATACACAATCTAACAACTGTTACATTTCACAATATAGATGAGAATGTGAAAAGGTACGGGCTTGTTTGATGTTCAACACATGTCAAACCATGGGGTGTCCCATCTTTGGTGAAACTGACTTCAGTACAACAACGCGGCTTTTGACGAAAACAGCGGGAATTTAGAAACATAACACAAACACTCCCGTCTATTCTGGCAATACGACGGGTCGGATCACTTAAGAACATCATAGTCTACACTACCCTGCAGTTATTTGAGACGATCTTGAAGTAAATCGGTGAAAAAAGAAGGAACTCTCACTCACCGTGCGATTCCGCCCAGTTCACTTTTTGCCGCGAGCGTCTTTAATTACATGACGTCACTGGCGTAGGGTAACCACGGTAAACAGACCTGTCCACTTTTTTTAGGGGAGAATTTATTTTGTACAAAGAAAACGGAATTATAAAGCAAATATAAAGCTTTACAGTTTATGCTATCATGAATAAAAGTATGTAAAAGTTGTTGTTTTTATGACCAATTTGTATCTTGTAGTCCTTTATTTTCTTTTGAATGACTGACGATCTCCCAAAGTGCAACAAAGATGGACTCTTCCTGTATCCGGTCTTTTGAGGATAACCCCAAGAGGAGACAGTTGTGGTATGCACAGATGAGATTCTTCTATAAACATTTACATTCTCATAGATCATACAAAGTCCATACAACCAATTTTTCCTTGTCAAAAGAATTTTGAACTTTTCAAAAGTTTGTGGCTATGGATGGTTAAAAGCAATCCCCTTTGTCAGTGAAGTTATAAATTTCTTTGAAATTTCTTACAGTAGAAAACATTTCTTGAAAGATGGAGGATGCAGATGATCCTCCACTGGATAAACCAGGAGAAGCCCAGGACAGTGCATCATCAGAAAGTGTTGGTTCTGCTACTGTAGAGGATGAGGAGGAGTTTGGGGGTCCAGTGTTCTCCCCTCCTCTCTACAGACAGAGATATCAGACTGTGGCTGATCTGGTCAAAAAGTACAGGCCGAAAAGGGTAAGACTATTTGGAGCAAATGTCTTTCCTATTTCATTCTTCAGTGTGTGACTGTGAGTTTATTCTCTGATGCTGGTGAAAAGTGATGGGTGCCACTCCAAATGCCTGCAAGTTATCTCTGTTTCTTTCAAGATTCAGATGAATGATTTCAAAATGTATAATCCATTTAGTTCAGTTACGTTAACTGTTTTCTTGTGTATCTTATATAAAACCTCATTGGTAAGAGCAAATATCTTCAGGATTTTGACGTCTCTTATCATACTATTTTTTTCCCAGTTCCATGTCATACATCAGTGTGTGAATTGTTCTGCCAGTTTTTTATTTGAAGCCTTTATTTTTTGGGGGAGCAAGTTGGTTGTCAACATATCGGTGCCAGGTTCTTTTGCAGGGGAAACCTTATTGCCGCCCCAATATGTTGAAAATCACAAACCAGAGCTCCCTCCAAAATAAATGCCGGTGCTGCCCAGAAAGCCAGTGAAAAGGAGGCTAGAGTGATGGATGTCACTCCAAATGTCTGAAAGTAATCTGTTTCATTAATGAATCAATCATACATATTAAGTTTTCTTTAATATTACTTATTCACCTGTACTTATTTATCTACAAGTATATGTGTTCACAATAGCTGGTGGACTTTGGATGTGCTGAAGGGAAGCTGATCAGATTTCTCAAACCAGAGGAAAGTCTGGAACAGCTGACAGGTGTGGTCGTGTTTATGTTAATAACAATATAGTTTGATGGCCGCAAAACCAGTGCAATTGACAAGTGATTAGAGCTTTCAACTTGTATTTGGTAGGTCGTGAGTTTGATCCCCAGCCGAGTCATACCAAAGACTTTGAATTGAAAATTGAGTATAGCAGTTGAAAGCACATTACTACCAATGGACCAGCCCTCTGCTGTTACAAGTGGCTGGCACAAAGTTGTGTGGCCCAAGGGCTATCAAAACAGAGATGGGCACTGTCGTATCCACCATCTGATGTGGGAAGGATTTTTAAATTAACTTTTTAACTTAACATTGTAAGAGTAGATGCACCCAGGAAGAATCACGATGCAACAAAGACAACAAGATAAATGTCGAGAACCATTTGCCAGCCACTAATTGCCATCCTCAATTATAGTCTAGCTAATTGCCTTGCAAATTGTGTTTTCCAGCAAGCTAGTCAATTACTGATAATAGCGATATGGATCTTGGTAATGAAAGACTGTTTTGCGTTGATTTTATCAATTAATTGGACAGAAGCTCATCAATCTTTGCACCCTCTAACTCTTTTCATGTAACAAACCTCTACTTGATGATGATTCTTACAAGTCTGTGTGTCCCCAGGTATTGACCTTGAAGGAGAAGTACTGGAGTCAATACGAGGGATCATCAAGCCCCTGCTGTCGGACTACGTGCAGCCACGACCGCGTCCCTTCACCGTCAGTCTGTACCAGGGCTCCATCGCAGAGTGTGACGACAGGTTCAAGTCTTACGACATGGTCACATGTGTGGAAGTGTACGTAGGATGATAGATTTCTTTAGTTTTTAGTTGATGTTTAGTTGTTTATACTGTGTTCTATTCAGTGTATTAGCCTTTTAGGTGTCACAAGTTTATCTACAGCCAAACAAGTGACCACCTCTACGAATATTAATGGACCACCTGGACACTTTTTTGGTGGTCGCTTAGATTTTTTTTCCATTGACATTGTGAAGCATAAAGAATCCTTGTTTTGACTGAAGTACCAATCTTACAACATTATAATCTCCACCATTAAAACTCTTGTAATACAATCTGAAGAAAACATTGTTTCCCCAGGCCTTAGCTATAGTGTTCCAAAGACATTTTGACGTTATTAGTGCATGTGGATGAAGAAATGTTAAATCCTTTGAATTTGCTATATTAGTGCATCTTAAGGTAGTCCCAGTAGGTGAAATCAACTGATTTCATGGGGAGTCCTGAGTACAGTTATAACAAAATACATGTAATCTATTAACCAAGGTGGAACTGCGTGATGTATTGACAATATCTTATATCTATTGTGTTCTGCAGGATTGAGCACCTTGACCCTCCAGTACTAGATGCCATGCCGTCCAACGTGTTTGGCCACATGAGGCCCTCTGTGGTGGTGGTCACTACTCCCAATTCAGAGTTCAACGTCCTCTTCCCAAACTTCAGTGGTTTCCGCAATGCAGACCACAGGTTTGAGTGGACCAGGCAAGAGTTCCAGACATGGTCAGTCACATGGTGTAACTCCAGAAGCAAACAAGTAATTTATACCCAGTTCAAAAAGAAGGAGTCATTCTAGATCTGTTGAGTCTGTATTTTGGGATGGTGGTGGCGTGTCAAGATCTGAAGTTGTACGTACGTCACTGGCACAGTTCTCGTGCATGTGATCACTTATCGAGTTCTCATGTGGTCTTGCGTATGTGATCGCTGGTACAGTTTTCCTGTTTTCTCACGGGCTAATTCCCTTGTGTGTTGCCCTTTGTCACCATAAACACAAGATAACCGCATCAGATATTAGTATTCGATATGTTTTGTCAAAACTTGTTGTACCAATTGACTTTCCTTTTGAAGTGCCATCGTCGTTTTTATGAGTACATTTTGTTGCACGCTTTTAGGGCAGAAGGTGTTGCTCAGCGGTTCAGTTACGACGTGACGTTCCACGGTATTGGTACAGGACCTGAGGGCACAGAACATCTAGGCTGCTGCACACAGATGGCCATATTTGAGAGAAAACAAACCCCATATGACGAGAATTCAACTGTTTTGTGGGGAACACCTTATGAACTGGTAAGATTTTATTAATGCTGTTGGTGTGGCACAACAGTTAGAGTGTTGTGTTCAGAACCAATAGGTTCCGGGTTTGATACTCACCGTGCCTCAATTTTGTGCCATTGGGAAAGGTGTTTTACATGATACGATACCTACCATGATGGTGGAGTGACACCCACCAGACCTCTTGGCTAAAAGTGTGCTAAAAAACACACGGCTTCGTTGCGCCAATGTGCCAACACCTGCACACTCGTCACCAAAGGCCAGAATCTTTTTTTAAGGTCATATTTACTTAAGAAAATTATTTTTTAAATTTGCTTTCTTTTTAAGAAAAAGATTTTATTTCTTCATTTCTGTCAACTTATTACTGGTATGCATTCATCACATGTTGAGTTTTGGTAGGCCAAAGTCTGCAGTATCATATCTATAAAACATCAAAGTACAAAATGTAAGTATGTCCCCAAGGTCTGCTGATGAAGTCTAATAGATGCAGTACAATCGCCTGCAGCCTGTTGGGTAGGCGTGATGGATACCACAGGCAAACATGAAATAGTGCAAAAAGATTGCAACCAGATCTTATCATATTTATGGATTTCTAAACCTGTATTCAGTATTAATCAAATCTGGAGAAAGATTGGTGACCTCCTATTAAAGTTTGTGAAAAAATATAATGCAATATGCACTGACAAGTTCTAGCTGCCTTTATAGCCTTACAGCTTCATGTCTCATGTATTCAACATTTTCAGTTAGAATGTTTAAGATTTATAATTTGTGGTAGGATGACTGATGATGCCATAACCCTTTGTTTTACAGATTGCAGAAGCAGTCTTTCCGTACAGAGAGAACACGTTATCCAAGGAGCAGCAGATTCTACAGGAAGTCCAGTACTACATCAGACAGATCATGCAGCGACGGGTCCATGGTGAAGAAGAGGAAAAAGACGATGATGATGATGATGTAGCAGCTCCCGAGGAAGTCTCAATTCCTCTAGACATTCTGATGAAGTTCCAGGGTTTGAAGCAAGTCTGTCCTGATGTACAGAGTCTACAGTCTGCCCTGGTGGGTTCAGACAGGATGAGACTGAGTCAGGATAAAACTGCTGTGGTCTGCTGTATGGACAGGGACGATGGGGATGATGAGGAGGAAGATTGTTGTAGTGTGCCCTCAGACAGTTCTGATGGCATGTTTGATGATGCAGAAGATGACTACACACATCATAACTTCTACTGTAGAACAGACACTGGACGTTCTACATTACCTCTGCCTTGTGAAGAGGACTGGGTTTGATTTCATTGATACAAACCTGTCTATACTGGCCGATCAAGGGACCCGAAGAAACTGTGTTCATGATAGACAAGTGGCTGTATAGAAAGGAATCTTCATGTGAATCAACGGGAAGATAATCTAAAGGGCTTCCCAAAAATGTTGGTGCTTGTACAGGTTCAACAGACTATGTGCCTTTTGTCTTTATGTTCCCTGATGATTGGGATTGACAGTGTAAGGGTATCCATAGTCTAGGACAGGTTGTCATGCTTGCTGTTCAGGGCTTTAGTGACCCCCCTTCTAAAGAGTTTGTGGGCATAAAAAGAAAAAAATGAACCACTAACAAGGGGTCAGAATGAGTGTCGCTAATCGAGACTTGTGCCAAACAGAAAAACTGAACAGTTAGGATTGGAGCCGTACAGACGAGAACCTTTAGTTATTAAACAGTGCTGACTGGGCATTTATTGATAGCTATAACGTTACAGCTATGTTTCATGTGTAACATTTATTGATTACGTGGCTAGAGGGTGTATTATTTGTGCATTTGACTGACTTATAAGTGCATATATTTCCCCATGTAATATTTAATCCATTGAATACTATTGATCCTTTGTACTGAAAGTCAGGGTGCCATGTTGTACATGACCCCTTCATTCATACATGGTGCTGATGTGACTTAGTTACCTCGTTAAAGAAGCTCTCAGGAAAGAAGTCTTGTTTATTGGCTGCATGATAACATTAATCTATATTACCTGTGAACAGAGGGTTTTTGAATGCTCTAGTAGCTCAGAGTAAGAGTAACAATAATACCGGTAAAAACGCAAAAAGCTTTTCAGTAACAACACGTCTCGTTAAAGAAAACATACCAAGCGATATGGGGTGATCTTTAGACATTTTCTAGTGAACAGATCTGCCCATACATTGTATGTAATTCAATGGACATCTCACATATTATGCTGTGAGCTATATATATATTCAGTATTATTTTAGTTGTACATGTATGTCTAGCCCATTGGCTTAAATTGTTGAGTCAGTTGGAAACATTGCTTCAAATGTTACATGTTATGTGCTCGAAGCCTACATCATATACATGTGCATGTATCATATATGTAAAAACTTAACATTTGATCATATTTCGTTATTGGTACTTTCATCTTATTTATTTTTCTAAGACTGTTGATAGAGTACATTGTTTCACTGTCAAAGTTTATTAGTAAGGCCATAGCAAGTAAATTTTATGGATGACATCCTCCGCAGACTCCAAAATTAATGAGATAGGGCGAAAAAAAAACAAGGCGGGCCAAAAAAAACAAGATTCATATATTTTAAAATTTTGATATCATAAATCTTGTTAAATAAGAATTGAGGCGACGAAATATGATATCATGACCAACAGATCTTTTATTCCTGTATTCAACCAATGAGGTTTCATATATAATATAAAACCTCCTTGATTCAACAGTAAACATGTCCTTGTATATGTGTATAACGTTACATCTCAATAGACTAACTACAACAAATGCAGAAAAGAGCTTGTTGTACCATCATTTGAAGCAACTACACTGGTATTCATATGCGATGAAACGCTTTGTGTATACAGCTCAATTAACTAGAAACTCCCCCTCCCCCCATTATTTATATAATGGCCTTGCTAGAACAAATGCAGAAAACAGCTTGTTATTATACCATCATGGGCAGGAACCACACTGGGTATTCATATGCAACGAAACACCTTAGACTGTCAACATTAAACTGTTCTTGAAGGTGTGTATACAGTTCAATTAACTAGAACAAACGCAGAAAACAGCTTGTCATACCATCATGGGCAGGAACTACACTGGGTATTCATATGCAATGAAACACCTTAGACTGTCAACGTTTACGACATATTTGCCCATTTTTGGCATGTTGATCACCGTCGGAGGGCAATGAAATTTCTTGTTTTTTATTTCAAAATCAGGTGAAAATTAATGAGCGCGCTGATGTCATCCATAAAAATTACTTGCTGTGGCCTAAAGATAATTACAAACTTGTACTGGTAGTTTCGTTTCATGTCATGTCATCAAACTTTCCATATTTCAAAACACTAGTGTATCCACACACAAATACGTGTATATGAATGATGTACTAGTACATATTTTGGGACATTAATTCAATGAAGCTGTAGTGGTAAAATATTTCGGAATATTTCCATAGGCCTATATGTGTCAAAGTGATTTAGTTTACCCGAAATTCTGTCATATAGTGACAAACGCCGCCTATTTGTTTATGCACAAACTGCAGCTTTCAGATGACACTGTCTATGAGGGTGTTCCATAATAGTACTACCATGGTACTACATGACATTTGGATTCTTTCTTCTAAGTTTCCTTGGTTCATTAAAGTACCCCTTGTCCCTGATGAAAAAACACAAATAAATCGTTTTGAAAATCACAGGAACCGCACCGGGATGTTGTTTTCTGTCTGAAAATGCGTGTTTTCAACGTCCAAAGCGTTCCGCCCAGTAGTCTATGTAAAACGGCGGACGGCGAAACGCGTGTCTCTTGGCGACGGCCTTGTCATGAGAGTGTACTTTTTTGTCCAGTAGAAAATCTCCTTGTCTTAGAGAGTCATCGCTGAGTATTGCGGCACATGAAGGCCTGTGGTCGGGTTGTTCCTGAAGGAGTCTCAGAAGAAGGTCTCTGACTGCTACCGCATTGAACTTCATCATCGTGTTCCGAAGAGAAGAGAGGCGGCGCATTTTTCTGTCGACGTGAAACAAGATGTTCCGATATTGTACATATTCATACTACATACGTACCAGCCAAAGTGGGCCAGTTTGAAAATTTCTGTTTCAAAGAACAAACAGGGTTAGTCCACACAAAGTTCATTCTGCGTCCGCATAGACGTATTACTTGCTTTAAAGCCTTGTTTTAATTGGTCTCCCGATGGAAGAAAAACGATTAAGGATTCATGGTTTGTTATATCATATTCTATGAGTTCAAATATTAACCGTAACGTTACCTTCGTCATCACTTAGATTTCAGAAACTAGGCACCTTTTCTCTCATCTTTTGTTGCCCGTTTGCGTCAATTTTGGACTGTCCAGAAGATGCCATCCATAAAATATGTGCGATTACCCCGACTTACCTTCTATAATTTCTGCTTTTTATATTTCTTTCAGGAAAGGCGACGAATCCAGCGTACATCCAGAACAGCACACAGCCCAGTGCCCAGACGTCCGCCGCTGTCGTGTACCGTGGCTCTAACAGAACCTCCGGCGGCACGTATCCAGGGCTCCCGCACACCGACGCCCAGGTCGCCCGCTGACCAGGGGCGATGATAGCCAGTCCGAAATCCGTGATTTTAACGTCCAGATTCTTCGTTAAGAGAATATTCTGCGGTTTTAAGTCACGGTGGATGATATACCGTTCATGGAGATACTGACAGCCTTCTACCAACTGTCCGAAGATGTGACGGATTTGCGGACTCTGGACGTATCTCTTTTCTTGTTTCAGCTGCTCCACGTACGAATATAAAGATCCCGTCTCACAGTACTCCAAGCAGAGGTAAAACTGGCCGATGGGAGTCTCCACCCAGTCTATCATCCTCACAATCCTGTCGTGTTGTAGCGAGCCGTGGATCAGGATTTCCATCTCCAGTCTTTCGACTTCTCGGTGGTTTTGTGGCTCGGCAACTTTCACGGCGTATAGAGGCCCGTTACTTCCACCCCCTGTGACCGAGTAGACCCTACCGAAACCACCCTTTCCTAGGAATTGACTAACCCCTCCGAGATGAGTAAGTCCTGAGCTGGGATTTTCGCTGTCAGAACTTCTTCCGACGTCTGTCTTCCTCCTGGTAATACACTTCAGGCAGCAAAACATTTTGCTGACGTGTTGTGTCGTGTTGTGTTGTGTTGTACATAAAAACTAAACGTGGCATATGTGTTCCAGAACAAGAACTCTAGAAATTCTTGTTCTATCAACGTGCTAAGTAAATTAAAGGGCCCATCACAAAACACATTGGACTACAAGCAGATGTTTGGGATAACGTTTTTCAGACCGACCGGCTGTTTCTGACAGTCCACTTTAATGCTCACAGATATCCTTAATGAAGTCATTACGTACAAGAAGTGATGTGTTCGTGAATATAGGCGGCGCTTCTAAAGGTGGCCACAGAGTTCCTCTCGTTGCACCCAAATATCCATCGTTTTTATGTGAAATGGTGTTTTTGAAAGTCTTAAACTTCAATCAAATGTATGTCAGGACCATTTGGACCTGATTGTAACATATTCACTGGTTTCAAACCTAATGTCTTGTATATTTTCACATGTTTATAATTCGGAAGTGTATACCCTCTAAGAGCCTAATCTGCAGTACCGCTCCTGACCGCGACCAGAAAAGTGGCAAAGACGACCGTCAAATTGCCAAATTTCGGTCTTTCCAGGTGGGGGAGATCGCGAAAGGCTCGTAAAGGGGTTTGAATTTTTGGGGGTTGAGTGACATTTTTTTCGAATACGAGACCATCTTAGATCAAGAAAGAAAGCACTTTAGACCTTTCTAGAAAAAATTATATCTCCAAGCAGATGTTTGGGATAGCGTTTTGGACCGACCGGCTTTTCTGACAGTCCACTTTTGCATCTTTGCTTCTACTTACTAGTATATCATCTGTGATGCATACTCTACAGTGTCTTACATGAAATATATGTACATAACCTATATATATATATATATATATATAGAGAGAGAGAGAGAGAGAGAGAGAGAGAGAGAGAGAGCGAGAGAGAGAGAGAGAGAGAGGGAGATCACGTTATTTTACTGCAACATACAACGATATCAAATTTCAAACCATGACTTCAAAATAGCATTTATCAGTCCATGACTATATCTTCGTTGAGCGTAACCGTAACAAAACACAAGTTAATGAGTCATTCAATTATAAACTTATTCGTAACATTAGATCGAAATATATCGCAATAGTCCTTCTCCATCTATTTCATCTTTCTGCCAATACTGTCAAGTCAACGGACAAAAAGGTTAACATTTCAAACATGTCGCTTGTCGTTGTGAAAATTTTATAGCACATTTACTTTAGAGCTAGCATTACACTGTATATATCATGTCGTTGTCTATCATAAACTCAACTTCGGTATGCGAAAGAACAAAATGTCACTGTTACAACTCTTTCTGTGTTTTTTCTTAAAGTAGTCTTTGAAATACTATAACAAATGCTCTTTCTTTTGTAAATCCTGTTAGATATGTAGAACGTTGTCATTTCGTTGTTTTCACATTAAGATTCCCTTGTCTGCTTCCGTTTTTCCTACACCTTTTCGGCGACGTACTCTTTGTATTTTACATGCAGTCCACCTCGTAGAATCTGGCAGAGTTTGAATAGATTAAAACAACGTTGCCTCTCATTGTCTCAACACTAGCAAAGATATCCTGCATCCGTTTTCTTCTTCTTTTCAAACATCGTTTGCCCTACAGCATATCGGCGACGTCCTCCATTTTACAGTCCACGAGGATCTGGTAGAGTTTGGCGACAGTCGCGTCCGGCCGTTTGTGCCAGTCCGCTAACATCTTCTCGGCGGGGTTGCTCCTGGCCTTGTTGTGCTCCCAGAGTTGTGCGGTCTGTGGAAGGACGCCAATCTTCTCTGCTACCAACTTCCAGTCTTTACCTGGGGAGTGAAGATCCGTGAAGGAAACACGTTAGGCCATGTTGATTGTATTAGTAATTAGGATGTTAAGTTTTATTCTATACTTCTTCTTTGTATTATGTTTACGAAGTCTTGCCATACTTTGTACCATGTACAATTGCCGTGCAATAAAGTTCTTCTTTGATTATATGGATGCCATCCCTGGGAACCACAAAACTGATGCGAGCGTGCGAACTTTGGCAAAAAAAAGTTGCCTTCATTATGAAATCTATGTGGTCTGGAAGGATTAACAAAACTTAACACACAGAGTCTGGCATACCGAAATATAGATTCTATATTTTTGTTCTTTCAAAACTTCTTCTTTTACTTTAGAATTGACTTTGGCACTTTACGACATTGGTATCCGATTTCCGAAATGTTGTTTTTTGCACACGTATTTTCTCATTTTGCAGCTGCTTTTTTTCGATTTACAGTATGGCCGAAACTTTTTTGGGAAACGGAGGAAAAATGATGCACGCGCGGATGTCATCAATATAATTCAAATCAACATGGCCTTACGACAGAAATCCAGCATACATTTGTATCAACTTTAAAATATGGCATACAACATTGATGACTTAGTCCATAGACTTTAAAATAATGTCCTTGGTCCATCGAACGCTTCAGCGTATCGCGCGCGTGTTCCAGAATACCGGTACCGTTTTATCGAACAACCGTCTCCATGGCGACACATCCATTGTTTAGACGTAGTGTGTTGCCCCCAACATACTAGCAATCTGCACCGGCAGTCAAAAGAAGAGGCGTGATCTTGTGTTGGGAGATCTTGATCATTCAGCCATACTCTGGACTCCAAACAACTTGACATCATCATGTCGGACGTTGGGGATACAGTTCTGTTTCATATAAGTGAAGAGGACGACTACAGTCCCATGGCAGAAGCACAAGGTAAGATAAGTTTTCACTTCAGTTTAAAGAGATAGTCCATGCACTTGGACAGTTACTCTCGCCTTGTCTTGCGGCCACACTGAGATCTCCTTTGTCAAGTGGAGAAATGTCATTTTTTAAGCTAATTCAACAATCATATAGAGTATTTCCTACCATAGCCACCCCTAAACTGCCCAAATTTCACGCAAAAAAATCCACCAAGGAAGGATTTTCAATGCTTAAAGTCTTGTTTCTCACCGTGGGGTCTAGGCGCAGGCGCTAACTGTTTAGTCTCTCTAAAGGCAAGACGGGATTTGCATTAAAAATGTAGCCACTGTTTATTCAAACCCTTCCCTGGTGAGGGGAGAGGACTTTGAAAACATGAAGACTGTGAAATTCATTGGTAGAGGATATAGTTCATCACACAGCCAGGATTGTGGAGGGGGTGAGGTTCTCACTGGATAGCCCGTTACGTTCATGTTAATTAAAACGGCGTATTGTCGAAATACACAATCGAAAACAAGGATACGGGCATCTAAGAGAGAGAACACACTTACTTGTACACCAGCATATAGGATTTCATTTACTGTATTTTTATCAATCAAATGTTTACCCCTTTCATCCTGCTTTGTGTTTGCCGTAGATTCTGATAATGAAGACAGTGGGACCCAGACGTTGTACACGTTGGACGACATAGAAGAAGGGTTGTGACAGTTCGAAAGAGAACGCCATGGTGAGGTTACAGACCAACCGAAGTTTTCCGGCTGCAAAGGTCTGGAACCGATCTCCATCCCAGAAATGGTGACCAAAGACGCACCTGTCGACGAGAAGTTAGGAGCGCCGCCTAACGACACAGATCGTCTGTACACTATCGAAGACATCGTCGAGGTTCTGGATACTGAAGACGGACACTTGTCATTGAAAGAAAAGCAGGAGAAGAAGATCAGTCTTAGAACGGAGGAGTCTAAGAAAATCGTCAAGGCGATGAGAGACGGATGCAGGAAACGCATGAAGGAAGCGGAGCGTCGCATTCGGAAACAGATGTGGAGGAAATACAGTCTGGATTCCCTGAATAGCGACAAGATGTCCGCTGAACTTTCAGGAGAGAAACAAGGACTCGTGAACAAGCAAGACGACAGGGAGAAGTTATCTAGATCTGACAGGCTTCCACAGCTCGGCGGCCGAGGAGATGAGCAGGAACAGATGACTGACTCTGACGACAAAAAGGTTAATCTTGCATCGAATACCGAGAAGAACGACGACAGATACATGTCTGTACGACAAGCACACAGCGAGTACCCAGAAAAGAAAGGCAAACGTGCACATGGCAATGGCATCAGACCATCGACGCCAGCATGCAAGCTCGCGGGCACATCGTCGGTAAGTTCAGATGTTAGACTGACGACGGATGGGGTACCCTGCAACGACGGAAGAGTGTCAGAGTCAGACTCACACGATCGTTTGAGGTCGGAAGAGAATGACAAATCTGGACATGAGCAAAACATGGGCAAAGCAAACTTGAATGCTAGAGGCAAGGTTCGGCGGCTTTTTGCCAGTCTTAGAAGGGTTTGCAGACGGCTTTGCTGTATCTCTGACACTAGCGGTTCAGACGAATAATATTTTCTAGTGACAATGTTAACTTGAATGTTTACTGTATTAAAACTTGGCAAAGTTAAGTTGAATATTCACAGAGTTAAAACTTGGCAAAGTTAAGTCAATGCGTACTGAGTTAAAAGTATCTCCGCATGTTCCCGACAAGCTATCAAAGCCCTGCGACCTTACCAGTATCACACGTTTTTGATACTATTCACAAATATGATGATGAGTCATTCATGTCGACAAATGTTGCCAGTATCTAACCCAAGATGGTTTGTTTTTGAATAAAATATGTTCTCTTCAGTGCGGTCTTTCCCTTGTGTCTAGACTGACGCTCAATTCAACTATCAACATTACAATGTTATGAACGGATATTGGTTGAGTTTCTTAAAGAGATATCCGACGGTGTTTCTTTCAGTATCTGTTGAGTTACTGTGTAGCAACTGAATTCGGTCTGTTCCCGAAAAAAAAACCAAAAAAAAACGTAAGGCCAAACTCTCATAATTGGACGGAATACCGTACGCCCGCCATATTGCTAGGGTCACATCTCCAATACGGGGCCCGACCGGGAACGAAAAGTATGTCATAATGATATAAAAGACAACAAAAACACAAAACGTACCCAAAATTATTTAAGAGCATTGCTTGTGCAAATCTATGGACATACACTTTGATTTTTCGTTTCCGCAAACAGCCCGGCCGGGCCCTGGTTAGGAAATGTGACCCTAGCATAAAACAAAGACGGGGAAATATGACAGGTAAAGGCTGTCCCATGGACTGACCTGCGGATCTGCTGATGTTGAGTTCCGTGGTGAGCCGTAACCGAACGTCCCGAGGCAGGTCTTTGATCGGTAACGTGTCCGCCAGCTTCGGACCTGGCGATGTGGAGAAAAAGGAAATAACAGAAAATATAGCTGAAGAATTGATACGAAGATTGAAAAGAGAAGATTGAACGAAACAAGAACGACGACCATTTCAAATTAAACACATATGATTGTCGAAACGTTTCGTCTTTTTGTTTTTGACTCCTTTTCGTGGAAGCAGGTACTGTGTGTATAAAATCCTCGGACCAATGAGGTCAAAGTCAAACGACGTACCCGTCGTGGGGGAGAACGTCCTGCGTTTTCTCGCAAATGTTAGCTGTTTTTTTTACCTGTTGTTCCTTTGGGCAGGTGCGCCCTGAGCGTGTCGGCCACGTCACCCCTCTCCACCTCCCTGGCGGCGCGTGCCACTCTCCTAATGGGGACGCTCTGACAGGCCGCCAGCAGCCGCAGCACGGGGTACGGCCCGTTCTCCTGCTCTCAACATGACAAGATCGAAGCTTTAGTCTAGCCTCTACCAGGCTCCACAGGTCGCTGAAAAATCGTAGAAATTGGCTAAATAGACGGATAACATGCCAGAGAAGTTAGTCCGCTACAGAAGTTACAGTTTGCGACCTATGGCATATTGGACCCTCTCTCCATAGCAGACTCCCTTAGCATATATACTATTCACTCAATTTGGCCAATTTCTACTATTTTTCCAGCCATCCACGGGGCCTGGTAGAGGCTAGCTTAAGTTCACATTCTAATATGATATGTGTTTTTTGTTTGTTTATTTATTTGCGCAACAAGGAAATACGTAATACGCTTAACAATGCATAAAAACAGATGCAGGAGAAGGGAAAAGGCGTATATAGCTTATACTAGGCCCTCCTACTCTCTACTAATAAAAATTGATTATAATCGATATATACGTTATAAATCGGTGTTATACTGGTACTCGGTGTTTTACTGGTACTCAAACGAGAACAAGCAAGAATCAGCCATGACTACAAGCTCCAGTGTTATCAAACCAGAATCGATGCAATTTGAATTTGCTCGTTATTTTCTGTTAATGTTGAAGTGTGGGATGCAGAGCCTCTTCATTGCTTGGATGTTAGATTTACAGAGTTAAGTGTGACAAATCGTTCGATGCGTTACTGTATAAGCTTCCAACACCCGCTGGGTGAATTGAGGGCTGCAATCCCTTAGCGTTCTTATAATCATAACAGTTTATTTTACCAATAATCAGCACATGTTCATAGCTCCGTCATCAAGAAAGAGAAATGAATACGGGAAGGTAGAAAAGAAAAAGATCTAGATACGCCACAGTGCATCGGCGTAGTGCGTGCAGTCGACTTCAAGTACACCGAGGGATGGCTGTTGGAATTTGTAACTTTCCACAAGGTCGAGAACTTACCGTTTCAAGACTTTTCCTCTCCTCCCCCTCGAAGGGAAGTTTCTCCACCAGTCTGAACCACTGTGACGGCGTGAAGTCGGGGAGGGAGGACAGCTTGTTGCGCAGCTGCTGGGACAGAAACGTCGGCTTCTCTGCAAGAAGGACGTCGTGTTTTCATTCCATGGCATGAGGAACACACTCTCTTCTTTTATTTCTTCCATAGATACAACCCGTATGATGAAATTAAAACAAGGAGTACATACAAACGTTGAACGCAATAACATTTGGGGTTGTACAGTTTAGACAGACAAGCTTTGTTGACACAACATAAAGTGCAGTGACTTTCGTACGGTCAATTGCAAACTACAAAATAGAAAGAAAAGATTTTAAGATTAAAATTCTACTTGATAACCAATGATATAGGCTAACATACGTAGATCTCTAAATATTTTCATCCAGGTGGGAGTAATCTTTGGTTTTAGTATATTTTCTATTAACAAAGTAATCCTTTTATGTATTTGCCTTTTATGTATTTGCCTATTTGTAAAAGCTGTCATATCTTAAGATATATTCAAATCTGCTTACGGTATCGAGTATCTTGACATCTGTTGCATTTCAAGAACGAAATGTGAATATGCATACAGTGGGGCTAGAAGTAGCGGTTCAGACCATTACGATATTGCCATCTAACATCTGCTTGGAGATTACTCACCACCAGTCTTGGAATAGGCGGTCTCCCGAAGTCCTTCCTCCCTCAGCGGACGGGCGAGCTCTGGCTGCTTCTTCTCCAAGACGTTCACAAAGGCTTCGAAGGCCTCCGGACCCTTCTGAGGCAGGATCTTGAGAAATCTTGAGGCGCGGTCTGTTGGAGTCTGACCGGCAAGAACCTCCGCCTCTTCACTTTGGTCATAGACCTGCGGGTCAGAGTAAAACAGTATGACGTCAGGATATACTTTGTACATTTGTTCCTGTAAATTCATACATAATTATGAATATAATAGGTTTGGAATAGGCTTGGAATAGGTATAAACATCCAACCCCAAAGGATTAGGTTGTATTCCGTAGCAAATCTTATTAGCGATAGTTCCCTGTTCTACTTGTCACCATCGTTATCTTGCGTGCACTGTCTGTATACAAATGTACTTGTGTTCTAGATACTGTTACGTGTTGCAATTGGTCCTCGGGCAATAACTTGCAAAACTCTAAACACATAATGAGGCAGAATCCCTACGGAACCAGTCATTTGCAGTCGAAGCAGTGCAGTGTAGGGATACTTCTTTACTTTCAAAGCACGGGAGGTGGGCTCGAGAACAAGCAACAATAAGAACGCCCAATTCTAGGGTGTTACCGAGGAAAATAGTGCTGGTCATTCCTTCGTGTTTATAGACGGACGGATTAAGTGGACCGGTGGTAAAATAAACATTTCTACCCGGGTGTAAAGTGCAGGCCCTTAAACATCGCCAACACCTCATCGGGTGTATGAATACAGCAACAGCAACGTCCACAATAAAAGCGTTTGAGAAAGATAATACAGCATAGTTCCACAGACAATAGGGGTTACTCTAACATGGAGCCACGCACACACGCCACAGTGGACGCGAAAAGGGAGACCTCAAAGGCTCGCCACAGTCAAAACGTGTATAGTTACTGTACATTTATGCCTCCACATTAAGATTTTCACATTAAGGGTAGTTAGCTAAGCTCCGTCCACTGTACTCACTATACGTAGTGACGACAACAGTCAATTAGTCGTGTTTCTGCGGTCGAGAAGGCGGATAGCAAAGAAAATGTGGTCTACTAAAAAGACGTAACAAATGACGCCAAAAAACACACGTATACGTATAAAACATTGACTGAGTCAGATCCTACATCTCATGCAATACAAGGTTTGGTTTAGGGCCAAATTAATTTGAGGTAATTCAGGGGCGGTACCGGTGCCACAGCGTCTATTGTAACGTTTTCTGGTGTGCAAATAGGGCAAGTTCTTTGCTAACTCAGTAACGAAAACACGTCCTAGTTTTCAGCAAGACACGAGTAAACAGTACCTGCAAAATTTCGCAACACAATTCACTCTGCGTGTGTGAACACAGCAATATTTGTATTGGTGAACCATGGCATTTGCTCAACAATTTCACTGTTTCTACGACTCAGTCGACTACGTACATTCTGTGTTTGTCGTGACTAATTATCAAATGATACACGAAACATGATATGTGTCTTCGTATTCAGTATGAAGTAATATAGGATTCTTTTGGGATTCAAGATGAACGATTCCGTATGTCATTATGCAGAGAGAAGCAACAGACGAAAAGTGGGTTGACTATCTTTATACCTTTGTTCGGATGATCTAACGTTACGTTACATATTGTATCGACAGTCAAGAGCTCTCTTCAACCAAAGAGCTGGCAATGGACTGGGTCTAAAACATGGTTTTGAGAATTTACAACTAGTGGTATAGTAGAGTATGTAAGAGGTAAGTTGGTAGTCTCCACCTAACTAACTATGCTGGATGAAAATCGTAAAATTCATCCACGTAGGAAGAATAACTTGCCAGTGGAGTTTGACCACCATAGCCATAGGGTACCATTTGCCTGCGCAAGGGGAAATGTTATCCTTACAGCGGGCTCACTCTCTTGGCCAATCATTCACTAATTGCCGAATTCTACTATGCATAACGCCTTAGGAAGGCCTGGTGGAGGCTAGTAGTAGTACGGTGGATTGAAACAACCTTTACCGCCAACATCTGTACCAGCACCCTGGTGGTCTGCATGTCCCGGACCAGCTGGCGGTGGTACCTGCGCAGCAGCAACTTGTGAAGATCCTTCATCTCAGTCATGTCGTCCCACGCACACGTCAATCATATTTACGTCAATCATATCTGGGCGTTTGAGGTTGACACACCTGGCCAAACTTCGTCCGGCTTGACCCACTGAGTCCGTCGCCTTTCCATTCGCTGCGTCACCTTTCACCCGTTGCGTCTTTGGCCAGTTTAGTTAGACCTGCCCACACCGCTAGGGGGGCCGGGTACAGATTTGTTTATAAAATCTAAACGCATGTTTTTACTATTCAAAGTTGTGATATCTCCGCTCAAACGATTAATTGATCAACTTAAGCTTCACTATCACAGAGAAGTTCAGTTGTGATTTCATACCACTCTTTAACCCCCGAAACATGAATGAAGACGTCATGACATATTTAGATAGGCGCGCCTTGATGTGTGTGTATATAAAGCAGCCTTCTCCGCCTTTCGTAAAGTATACATCTAGTTTGGGGTTTGGGATAGCCTTGTGCACGGTACAGGTAGCCTGTTTACTCAGTCTGCGCGGAGGGTTTCTTTCACGAAGCGTTTGTCAAGGCTCAGACCACACAAAGCCACGCTATCGGTCATTTGGGCCCCGCGTCACCGTAGTCATGGCAACCAGGTGTTCTAGCAACGTTTATAATTAGTATATTTCAGATAGCAATGAAACGTGGGGCTTTGGAAGGTAACAAAGGGCATCCTGCGGAGAGGTTTCACTTTGTTTGCACGAGGAAAATAAAGTTGTTTGCGATGTTTTATTTGGGACCTAATGAGGTCAAAGGTATTGATTAATCAGCTAAACACAACACTTGACTAATTAATCTTAACAACATCACAGTGTCTGACAGAATGACTTCAAAACCTGAACAAGTGTAGCCTTCATATTAGTGGGATCTTGAAGACGATACTTAAAAGAAAAACACCAAAACACAGAAGTCCAGTGAGTTATACAAATCACCCTTTATTGTACACTATCTGTACCTAATAACACCTTACACTAGTGTGCAATGCACAGAGAATTAATATGATGCTTACATGAGGATTTTCCTGAAACATGGAAGTGTGCATTTAAAGTCCTGTACAGTTTCTATTCCGTGCAGTCAGTTCCTAAGGCCACCAAGATTAAATTCATTGGTAAAAAAACATGTTAAGTGGATGATGAACAGAGTCTGAGGGAAGAATCTGTAACCGTGGCACACTCGGTATTTGGGAGTAAATATTGTCAGATTCACGTTTTCCTCCCAGCCATCTGTTTTCATAATGTTCTCTTGCTAAACCTTTACTTTAAAAAGTCAGAGAACTAAGGAAATCAAAGTATGTGGCCTTAAGGATCTTGTTTATGTTCTGGTGGCCGCCAAATGAACGTTAACGGCACCAAAATGTGTCAACAAATAAAAAAAGCACATCTTTTCAGGCTCATGTGAGCATCACTGACATGAATGCAGTACAATAGTAAATACTTCCCAAAAGAAAGCCAACGTCGAGTGCCAATATATACAGGGCACTTACTTAAGCAGTAACTTTGTAAAAGCTCTTATTTTTTGTACATTTGATTAGTTTGATCATTTGTACCGCTCAGAATTCGTTCCATGGCATGTTTATACATGCAATATCCAGAAGCTAGCTACAAAGCAAATTTTGTTACGTTCAAAGATACTGTATGCAAGATTTTTTGCCATTTTTCTTTACCTTAATATATAACCATTCATAGCACAATTTCAATCCATTTCTGATGAGATAAATTCCCAGCAAAACAGCAGACATATCAACAACAGCCAAACACTTTTGCTTAGTGTGCCAAGATTTCAAATAAAAAATGTTTCAAAAGGGCGACTTGAACTTTCTTAGTAGTTCAGAACGGTACAGGTAGATATTTCAAAATCATGTATGAAATAGGTATCATTTTCATCTATATTTCAAGGGCAAAAATCCTGCCTAGTCTAGCTTTCAAGTTTTAAAGGGAAACAAGGCAAAAAAGGCAGACATATAGCATCTGCAGGTCCAACATACCATAGACTTTGTACATTCCCTTCATCTATTACAGCACAGAAAATCATTGTAAGCTAGAGTTGATTCAAGACAAGAATGTCAAACAAACGTCATTGTTCAGTTCACATAGAGTAAACCAGATCTCAACTACTTGACAGCATGAATATAAAGCAGGTCACAGTGCAATTTCTAGATCTTAGATTTCCATAAAAAAACAAAGATACCTTTCACACCTTTAATGGTAATACATGCACGTTCAGCACTCTTCCTTTGGAAACATAACTCGCAGCAGATTTTCAAGTCAGAAGCATCTTACTTCCTACATTCAATGACTGTTTAACAGCTTTAGAAATAGTTTGTTTTTCTTTAAGAATATCCTGGCAAGGCTATAGGGTCATCAAGAAGGAAGCAGGCTGTCTTATATCTACAAGTTTCTGCAAAGGTATTTAAGAGATTCTAGTTCATGGAAAATACACTTACCTCTACCTACCAAAGCATCAAACATATATTGATATGTACATGTGCAAGCTATCCTTGTAATATAAATATCACATACCTTTTACAACCATTGTCCAAGCATACAGCAAGATTTAAAATAAGCACCACTAAAAATAATTTTCCCATAACCACAGATTTTCTATCTGATGTTTCAGTAAATCTATCAGTGGCAAATGACAGTTGCTACTGCTGTATTGGCCAGTAAACAATCTCTGGTTGTGTGAGTACCAACTAGATAAAGCTATTCAAAGACTACATAAAATTAAGGTAACTTGTCTAGTGCACACCCACACTGCTGTCTTCCACCACGTTGCTTGGTAGTGTGCAGGGCTTGGCTCTCGCCACGGAGGAAGTGACCACGGTGTCTTGACCGGTCGATATCCTGGGAGCCAATTGCAGGTCCCGTACTGCGCCGTGCACGCCGTTTGATCGCACCCTTCTGTCCGCTACAGCGCTGGCGTACGAGGGTCTATCGTTTGTCTGGTGCTGGTAACCCACCTGTGGGAGGATGGACTAGTTAGTCCTTTACATCAACAAGTCTAACTTAAACAAACTTTTCATATAAACTTCCACAAGCTTGCTAAAATGACAAAAGTTTCTTGGTTGTTGTATAAAAAGGAATTTATCTTCCTGATCTGCATACAGTATGTGACAATGCAACAAACAACTTCAGAAAAAAAGGAGACCCGAGAAATATATTTTAATTTCAAGGGGTGGCTATCAAAACGTATTGCCTGCGAGTTCAAATTTCAGTTCATTTCTCCACCTCAATTTTCAGTATGATAAATCCTAGATGTTCTACAATACCTAACATTCCCGCTACCCACCTCGCTGTACACCAGTTGCTCGGCCAGACGACGGTCTCGTTCTTCCTGGTCCAGTCGCTCCCGTTCCTGCACCAGACGTTGCTTACGCTCAGCCTCTCGGCGGACCTGGTACTCAATCTCCGACAGTTCCTCCGCCTTCTGGGCCTCCAGAGCCACACGGTAGTCGTTCGCCTCCTGTGAAGTTGACAGAAATTGCAAGTCAGCTTAGGATGGGAGACTTCACAACATAACAGGGCTTTCTCCTGATATGAATGGCAAGGTGGTCTTGTGGTTAGGGTTGCTGACTTAAGAATCAAAAGATTCTGGGTTCGAATCCCTAACAGGCCTCAGCATTTGAATTGAGCTGGTACCATGTCTGAGGACAGCCACACTTCGAGTATGTTAAAGAACCCAGCACACTTATCAAAAAGAGTAGAGGTCCATCCCAGTGTGGTTCAAACCTTCCAGTATGGTTCTGCGTTGACATCTTGAAAAGGTGATGGTCAACTATTATGTGCATCCTTCCACAAATGTGGTAAATCTTAAACAGATAGATAAGTAAATATGTAAATAAATTTGTCCTTTCAGTTTCACTGAGTGATGCTCTTCCTGAAGTGCTTAAGGAGCAAGGAATCTATAGGGTCTTGGGTATGATCTCCGGTACATTTTGAACTACCTCTTCCCAAAACACTACAGTGCATACAAATAGATGACTAAAGAATAAAAGGAAAATGTCAGAGGTTGAACTGACCAGGTCGTCTTGTACTGCGTGTCTGCTCCTGTCCACAGTGTCAGGGCCTGGCTTGGGCCGGTGGCCGTTCTCAAACTCCTGGAGTTGGCGAGCGATCTCGAAGTCGCTGGCCGTGTCATGCTGGCTCCTGGGCTGGGCCTGCCATTGAGAGAAACAAAGCAACAAGTGTGAAGACTCTGTATGAAGCTAAAACAAAGTGCATGAAACATATTGAATTTTTTGCAAAGTATTTGGTTACTACTGTGGGTTTATCAATGTTTACTTTGGCAGAAAAACTGTTGAATGGCAGTATCCAAAAGCCTTGTTTAAAACAGCAGCATCAAATTGCACCTGACACACACTGTATAATTGCATCATAGTACTAAATCAAGTACAATGTATTACAATGTTTTCCACTAATCATCTCCACACTCGTTTGCATGCCATGCCCCATTTCACTTTGCTGTCCCGGATGAAGGTTGCCCAGCGAGACGATATGAGAACATAATCGATTTGTGATGGCTTGTACTCCGGGTAACAAGAAAGCAAGAAACAGGCGGATGTGGAATGCCAAAGTCAATAGGATAAAGTGACTTGATTTATTGTATATTATACTGTGTAAGCATGTAGCATAAGACCACGTGGTCTGTCATGTAAAACATACATACATATCTCCACATTCAAACATTTCTTTTTACATCATTAACTTATAAACTAAATTTTTCCTTGCAAGTGTCAAACCAAAAGTTAGGTGATTTATCTTATAACTCAATGTTGTAAATTGGCATGACTAACGTCTGCAATAACTGCCATGTATCAAAAATTTTGAAGGAAATTATGATAGCAATTCAGACCAATATGTCCTCCATCTGTTTACTGTAAATCCATTTAATATTGCGGTTGGTGATCTTATCAGTTTGGGGAAAAGGGAATAGTTCACTGCATTTAATTTTAATGGTGGGAACAAAAATCACTGTCTCAAATGTTAGGTGATCAAATATTTGCAATGATGAAATTTTAGCGAGAACTAGTGACCGCTTAAGTAGCTAAAATTAAGTTACCGTTAACATGAATTACCGTATCTTTCATTCCTACCCTCTGTAGCTCTCTCTCCTTCTCCCGAATGCCGAGTTCGATCCGCTGCAGCTCGTACGCCAGGCGCTGGTCGTCGTTCAGCTGTCTGTCCGACACGCTGCTCTTCAGCCAGGCCAGCGCGTCCTGCTCGCGCTTCAGCAACATGGCATTCTTAGCCTCCTGTAACAGCCATGTCCATCACGTTTAATAGATTATGTTAATGTGATATCTAAATGTATGAGCTTTCTCAGCTATGACAACAGCAAAGCTGCATTGTGTGCATTAGGGATGGTAGAAACACACACATGCAGACACTCCGACATGCTAGAAACACTACAGTACATTTATTTTTACAATTTTTGCTGCAGAACAGCAAAGGTCTTTCTGGCGTTTTAAGTCCACAATTACAACAACTGAGAAGTGACACACTGTAACATAGTGTCATGAATTCACAGTGAAGAGGAGCCTGCGAAAACGTTGAAAATATGATCATATAATATAACATAACCACTGTAAACATGTCCAGATGTACAGTACTTCCCTCCCTTGGGGTGAAGTAACAACAGAAACTATACCTGTATCTGCTGCTGCTGCTGGTGGGAGTTGATCTGGTTGTTGATTTGTCGAAGCTCCAGCTTCAACTGCTCGCGCTCCACGGTGGACGACCCAGAGGCGCGAGACGTCGTCACGGGAGCGCTCGGGAGATTATTTATTCTACAGGGAAAAAATTACCATGTCATCCTCCAAAAAAAGTAGCTACATTGTTGTGCACTTGTTCAATTTGCTTCTATAAGTAAATAACATGCACCAGCAAAGGGTATTTTCACTACTGTTGGAAAAGTTTCCACACATCACAATAATCCGAAAAAATCTTTAGTTTGTGAATCCTGACCAAATATGGCCATCAGTAATCATCTACATACATGCAGCTATCATATGTAGTACTATAAGCAACTATGCTTTATCTCTGAAGCCTTGATAATCGTAGCGAAATATTAATTGAGCAGATCTAAAATGAATATGTTATAGCTCTTAATCAAATCGACGCATGTGAATTGTGTCTGCTATGTCCTTCCCGTCCCCAATTTGAACTGAGCTAGACAGCCTTCACCCAACAACACCAGTTCTCAGAGTTTCCCTTTCATCAAACCAGGCAAGGATGGTGACCAGGCAAGCTTGCAATCATCTTCACAAGTCTGTATAAATGCCATAGTTCACATAAATATTGTACATGGTCAGCTATCGAGTAAAAATTACTGGAATACACAAAACAAGAAGCAACAGTGTTGTGTTAAATGGTGTCAGTAGCAACAACACTGAAGTCAGCTGCCTACAAATGTGGCATTTGACACTTCATTCTGCAATTATGTAAATTAATATCAATATCAGCCAGTTGAAACTATCTAAATTAAGCAACAAAACTGTGCTTAACCAGTTTCTTTATCTGTCGTTTCAGCATTTTGATTTAATGCATATGATGATAAAAAACAATATTGACATTTCAGTTTAGGCTATGTCAATCAACTACAAATGATTCCTACTTCCAGTAAGAAACTATTTGAAGTTTTGTTGACGTTCAAAACCTGACCGTTCCTCCAGGGGACCTGGGACAGCCATGGCAAGGGTTTTACCTGGACTACCATCCCTTCCTGGGCCCATGCAAGAGGGAGGGAGAGTGAACTAACCTAGTGTTTTGGGACGGATCCTCTCTGAAACATACACAAGGCCGAGACAGGTCATAAGATTGATTCACAGCAAGTGTCAAATCAAAAGGCAAACCAGGACTGGTGATGAAACAAACTGGCAAAGATGTGAGAATGCTCGGTGGGAAACCTGGCCTTACCTGTCGGTTATGTTCCACACCCCGCGGTACATGGGCACCGACTGCCTCTTGCTGTACCGGCTGTCCTGCTCCTCCGCTTCTGTGGGGCTGTGGACTCGCTCGTGCGTCGACTGGATCATGTTCTCCGTCGACTTGACCGACACCGTGCTGGTATTCCCCGCGATGGCGGTGGACTGGTACGGCCCAGTGTTCCGTATCATTGCCCTGGCCGTGCGGGAGATGGGCCCGTACTTGGACACCATGGGTGTGCTGGAGAATGGGATCAGGTCGTCCTCCAACTCCTTGGCGCGCTCGAGCGTGCGACGCTGCACCTCCTGACGGATGAGGTACCCCGGCTGGTCCTGCCCACGCAGGTAGTTCAGATCCTCCCGTACCAGGACCTGTGCCAGTGCCTCGTCCGAGAGGCGGCGGATCTCCGTCACGAGCGAGCTCTCCGTCAGGTAGTTCCTACTGTAGGACGACTGGGAGCTGGACACCACAGTTGTGGAAGACGAGGGAGTGGCCGTGTGAGGCATGACGTCCTTGGTTTGGATCAGGACTCCGCTCGACCACGGGCTGTACTCTTTCGTCTGCCCTGTGCCGTCAGACTGTACCTCGCTCTCCTTCTCTGTCTCATCGGTGTAGTCAGGTTTCCGTGGGAAGAAGGGGGTGGCTTTGGAGTTGAGAGTGGAGGGGGGCGTGTGTGCAGGGGAGCTGTAGGGGGAGGGGGATGGGGAGCGGGCCACAGGCATGCAGTGAGCTGGATGGTTGAGTTGAGCCAGGAGCTCGTCCCTTCTACGCTGCAGGTCCTTCAGACTCTGGTTCTGTAGGTTCTGTGGGGTGAACAGGAAAATATCTGAGTTAATCTGTTATCATTACAATTAGGGGTGGATACTGGTTCACTGGACCTGATTCGGACCTTTATAACATCCAAGAACCGAGTCCAAAAGACCTGAAAGCCAAAACCTGAGTCCAAAAAAACCTGAACAACGTCCAAATATATTTTTCTATTTTGTTTGATAAAAAGTGTTTTGAGTCTCCCCTCTGACAAAAAAGGCATTTAAAAGAAGTGCAACATTCAAATATCAAACACTGGTTTATCTTGAAAGTTTTCTCACCAAGAAAATTTTAAAGTCGTGCGTGTCAGTATCAATTCTCTATGCTTAATATTGGTCTAATAAAACAAAACATCAACTGAACAGGATCAGGTCCAGGTCCAGGTTCAGGTCCGGACCTGAACCTAAATCTCTGGACCTAAACTTGGACTTGGACCTTATTAAGCCAAACCGGTATCCACCCCTAATTACAATTTATCATTTTGCATGAAGTACATATAGCAGGAGTGAACATAAGGATAACAATCATGAAAATCTGTTCGCCACTGAGTTGTCCTGTATACAAACACTTGTGAAAGTGCAAACTTTCTGCCAGATCCAGAGTATATAAGCTAGGATAATTCACAATATAACAAGGACAGTTTATTGATATGTTGCATGTTTTATTGATACTAAATAATCAATGATATTTACAAACACAATACAAGCATAATATAAAGAATAACTAGACACGATATTGAGAACATCTTTTATCAAAAACGATCTGTTCCTTACCGTTGGCTGAGACATGCTCCCCTGGTACGGCCCTGGATACTGGTGCACCATGCCATCATACCCCGCGTACCCGCCTCTGGTGGGAACTCTAACGGGCACGTCCTCCCGAACCGGGTACCGCGGCCAAACTCCCCGGTCCATGGGCGGGGGGTACTGCTGAGGTGGGTACTGGCTGGGTGGTGGCTGGGAGTACATCCCGTTCCCGTAGCTGTCCTGTACGTACGGCCGGTAGGGCATCGGTGGCGGGGCAGGTTCCTGGGGACGATACGACGACGGCGGAGGGTACTGCGCCGGATATGGAGGGGTCATCGGAGGCGGCGGTTGCTGTGTCATGTACTGCGGGTGTTGCGGAGGGTAGTACCCACCTGGAATAGACAAGGGAGAACACAAGAGTGGGGTTACTCTCTCTGTTGCTCACCAATACGCCAATCCATTTGCTTCCAGACTTTGGATGAGAGCCCCATAGCGAATTCTCGGTCTCATTTCACTTCAAACACATTCCTATGGAAAGAAGACACATGTCACGTACTTACCAAAAAAATACAGCTAAACTACCCTCTCATCACTCAACATTCACACAGCTGGAAAAGGAGGATTTTAATAGTACCATACCACAAAACACACGGCGGTGTTACGCAAGGATTAAGGGTAACAACAGAAACCAGTGGTACCTACCTGCCTACCTAACAAAGCTTACATCTCACATGCTGTATGGTCTCATCGGGTGCTACCTTAAATTGATTGGTACAAGTGAAGGTATGGTACGAGAAGTAAGCAGCGCACAATAACTTACTGACAACCCTTGGATAACCTGTCTCCACGGGCACCATCTGCACTTGCACAGTTTCCACCAAGTATGTTGGACCTTCTGCAAAACAACCCCATAGTGAACATGCTGGAACCACTTCACATACACGGTACGTCCCTTTCCTGTCCTCAGCCTCAGTTCGGCACACATACTTCCCTGTCTGCGCTCATAACTTTGTTCGTCTAAACTCTAACTCGGCGGATTCCATCCAAGTAGGTCCCTAACATACAATGTTTCGAGACCAAACAATATTATAAAAGCGGTTTCCTGACAGGCACAAAGCCAGTATACATACACTGTACAATATTTTATGAATACCAATGCCATACAACTCATAGTGTCCCTTAAAATACAAAGACTCACATGTCTCTTTTAGTGGAAACTTTGCCGATAGGCAAGTTTTTTTCATGCTAAGCAATTTGTTTTAATGAGTTTTCTCACAGAGTATGTTATGATCTGCAAGATAAATGAATTGATGGTCAGAACTAGATTCTGACTCTGAGACAAGGCAATACAGGATCTTCATTCTATGGACTTTACGACTTCATTTGGTAGCAGCCATTTGTTATAAGCTTGTCATTCCATTGCAAATTTTCACTTCAGGGGTTCAAAAAATGATAATTTTCATATCTTAAAAAAGCAGTACTGTACTAACTCCAGTAATTGGTTCCAACACCCACAAAGCGAAAGATATTCAACGTCTGTCACTATCAGTTTTTCTGAGAGGCTTATCATTAAAACTATCGTGACCAAACAACCATGCTTGTCTATACATCCATTCTACTTTCCATTCTTCCTTCCGCATTTCCAACCCAACTTGTGGTTACGTAACAAACGCAAGTCACAAGTCTCCAATCTTGCATCAGAATCATTCACCCAGCTATACAGCAACAACTGAACCACACAGTCACTCTGTCTATCTCTGACACACAAGGGGTTGAAATTACCATCGTAAGACCTGTCCTGGACAAGCAGACTTTCGCTACAAATGACAAGCTGTCCTTCCCAGCTTAGCTGTAAACTCAGTAAAGAATAAACATCACAGCAAGTCCTTGACATACCCATAAGCCATCATTACAATTTAACAGACTAAGAATATGGGCTCATGGTACCCATTTTGTAATTTTGAAATGATAAGTTTAGCTTCGGCTATGCACAGGACAGGTAGAATGAAAAGTAATCTTAATCCAAATCACATCCACTTTTCAGACCTCCACACAGACTTAGATCAGACTCTCACAGATTCACTTCTCATACTGAATAGATCAGGTGGTAAAGACAAATAAACATGCAGCACACTGGACCACTTCCGGTCATTGTCAGATATAGCCCTGGCGTAAGTTACCAGCCAATCCCCTCTTGACCGTTGGTAACTTCCGCAAAAACACCAGCCAGTGCCGATGCCCGTGCTACAAGAATAATACAAACCGCAGGCCTGGTAAGTGATGTCAGTAGAGTGCAACGAGGTCTACCCTTTCTTGAGAAGATCCAAGAAAGGACTGGTGTTTGACATGTTAATTAGGAAATTTCTTTCCTACTAGCATTTGAACATCGACCCATGGTCATGTTGTATGTTCTCTTAGAAAAACAAATTCATGCACAAGTATGTATAAAGTTATGGGTTCATTTGTTCCCATCATTTCAACACCAAGTCTTTTTTTTACAAAAACACAAGGGGTTATGTAACCAAAGAAAAGACAAGAGTGCAATACTTACGTTCAGGTGGCATGTCTGACGGTAGAGGCTGTCTCATGGCTCCCCCTGGTGGTTGGTGACTGTACTGCTCCATGGAGGAGACCCTGGGAGGGTACGCTGCT
This sequence comes from Branchiostoma lanceolatum, assembly GCA_035149815.1. Taxonomy (NCBI): domain Eukaryota; kingdom Metazoa; phylum Chordata; class Leptocardii; order Amphioxiformes; family Branchiostomatidae; genus Branchiostoma; species Branchiostoma lanceolatum. The sequence goes on from CM068874.1 coordinate 13,364,616, forward strand.
TGTCTGCCATACGAAGACAGTGGAGACTGAGACCTTGGCATGTCTGGTGGCTCCCTTGGACCGACCCCACTGGTAAAGAGTAGTTGATACAAACTGTTAATTTCATGAAATATCCATCTGGAACCTGTAATTTGCAGCAGAAAATTAATACTTTGTGCATGTGACAGAAAGAAGTCTCACACAGCTGTGACTTACTTAGAACTGTAGTCTGAGACAGTTGACCTTGAGACCAGGCCTGGGGGTGGCGGAGAAGGGGGAGAGGACGTTCCCTTGGCGACCAGTGGGCTACCTTTCTTGGCCTCCCCCTTAAAGGAGGGGATCTCTTTGGTGTTCCCTTTCTCCACAGCTTTTCTGTTCCTTGCACGGTACCTGTAGAATGCAAAAAAATGTCTTGCATTGAACATTTTTCAACACCAAGGCCTGAAATTCATTTTCAGGAATAAAACAATGACCTAAAAATTTAGGCACACGACAAAATAGTAGCTTAAGATATGAAACCCTACCCAATTATCTAGGTACACCAGTGCATCCACGGTCAAAGTTAGGTGCACACAGCTCCAATTTTGGGTGCACAAAAGTGCATATGCACCCAGGTGTTTGAGCCCTGAACACATACTAATTTTTCAACAGCTTTGTGACAATTGAAGGGAAAGGTAAAATTATCTTATCACAGTTCCATGTAAACAGAAGAAAGTACAGAATAGCCATGTTGATCCCCTACCTGTACATTTCCTCATCAGAGTGTGCAAATGTGCAGTTGACGCCCCGCGGGCAGCCTGTTCCGTTTCTGTTCAGGTCTCGGCACATGCTGGTCTTATATTTCCCACTCGTGACCTGGAGAAAACAAACAGTAGACAAAAATTGAATCACAGCTAGTTTCTAATCCCTAATTCCAGCAGGTTTGAAGAGATGTGACCCCACTATTGACAGAAATAATACTTCACATCCTATCCTCAGTCCTATAAGTTATAACCAGAATGAAACCAAAAACAAATGCCACAAAAATGGCCTTCATGTACAGGTCTATACGGAACAGTTTGCCATATGACATACAATCAGCAACAAAGTTTCAGTGGGAGGCTCTTAGTTACATGTTAACTTGAATAGCCTGTAAGTAGCTGCCATAACTTTTTGTATTATTTGTACGTAATCTGTTGTTTTTATATCCAGGAAGATTAGCTATCTACATATTATGTATGTTACTGCAAATGCATACAGTGGTTTTAATTTCACGCTAAGGAGAAAATGGAGTGTTCGCGGTGGTTTTAAGTTTGTGGCAGCGCTATAGTCACATACTGCTACAGTACTGGACGAAAATGTCTGTGGTGGTTTTAAGTTTGCGGTGAAACGGAAGCCGCGAAAATCGCGAACATAAAACCACCGCAAACATTTCTGCATTTACAGTAGCTGGTGGACTGAATAAAGTATCCAAATATCCTCACCTGTGCAGAGTCCCCCTTCCTGTTGCCGCTGTAGTTCTGGATGAAGTCCACCACCCCCTGCACCACCAGTTTCACCGCCTGCATGCCCTTCCTGGTGTCGTCCCACTGCGGCGTCTCGCTGTCGGGGCTCGGGTCGATCTTGGCCAGCTCGTCGAAGTACGGCCGCAGGCGGGACAGGTTGGCGGGATCGCCGGAGCGCTGAAGGGCTATCACGAGCTCGTTCACGCTCTGGGCGAAGGAACCTGGTGTCTGCAACTGTGGAGAGTTGAGATGTCTGTGTAAGTAGTGTGTGCAAAGGTCTCAACTGCCTCCGGATTACAATGCCTTGGTTTGAATCCCCAATTGATTTCTAGAATGTAACATTCATGCTACTGTAGAGTTTACGATTCACCTTTCTTTCTTTTTTGTTAACCAGAATTTAGGAAATTTGTTGTGACATGCAAACTCGTGTCTAAAAATGTATGTGCACCAGAGTTCTATGATGTATATCTTTGCATACAATTATACATGCACATACAAATGATGCCTAAAGTAGCATAATTTGTGTATAATAATGTTTACCTGCTTCTATAGCTAGTATTACACTTCTAGCCAGTCTTGTCAGAATCAAAGCATTTCTATACCAAGAGAGGTGAGTGGTTACCTTGTCGATGATAGACTGCATGTGTGACTTGTGGGCAGTGTCTCCGTACAGTAGGGATGACCACTGCTCAGGCGATATCCTCAGCCCAGCCTCCATGGCAATCTGAACAATCTGGGCGTCATGTTCTCTTCTCAGGCCGTCATATGTACGGAACTTAGGGAGAGACACAAATATCTGATAAGAACTACAAAGCCAGCATTTGGTTTTATGAAAGGAAGAATCTTTACCTCCCAATCTTTCCTAAAATTGTTGCAACCCAAATAAAAATGCTCAGCAGGGCTCAAAATACATTATATCCATTTTCTAAAATACTGTGATGGCAATTGAGTTTGCGGTGATGTGATTTCATGGTATGGCGAAGATGGAGTGTCTGTGATGGTTTTAAGTTCAGCTTTGAAACAAGGAAGTAGAGAGAATACAGAACACGCATTTTTGCACGCAGTGCGAAAACCACGATCACAAAACAACCACAAAGATGTCAAAACTAACAGTTGTATGTGATTCACTGACCCTATATGATCAGAAACTCCAGATTTAAGATGTAAAAAGTCTTTAGTATCGTACCTCTTCCTTGAGTTCCATGAGTGAGGAGTCTCCATCTCTCTTGTACACCTTGAAGCAGGAGGCCCTGTACAGGAGCTGCACCACGTGGCCGATGCTCGTCTTGGAGGCTTGTGAGAACTGCTTCTCCAGTCTCTGCACCACAAACATGACCAGCACCTTCCTGGACAAGGCTGAACCATCCTCCAGAGCCAGCAGGATCAGCTTCAGGGTTTCTTCCTGCATGGCTACAAAAGACAGACAATGGAACAATAGTAAGTCACAAATTTGTAAAGGCTGGTGGAGAGACTCTGAGTACAAAAATTAATGATGATTTCTTAGTGCAATTTGTGTTGAAGTCCTTATGTGCCAATGAGAATCCCAAGAAATGCTGATATACAATACTGTAACTTCACTTACTTTTGCAGTGGTTTTATTTTGGGGTGGGAGTTTTCGCCATGTTTTACATTTGCTAACAATTCTGAAGTATAGTAGCAATTTACATTGGAAACACTTATTCAATCAGTGTCATGAATTTGCCTACTGTGAAAATAAAACCACTGCGAAAATTCCAAGACTTACAGTATCAAAGGTATGATTTCCTAATTAAGCCTAACTACCATGCAGTAGACACATACCTGGCCCTAGAAACTGACATCCCCTGGCCCTGACTGCAGCCCACAGGTTCTGGGACAGCTGCTGCGGGTTCTGATGCTGCAGAATCAGCTCCGTCACCGTCCGCTCCCCGAGAGAACGCGCCGCTCTCATCGCACGAGCTCGGCCCTCGTCCTCCACCAGCTGACAGTTGACCAGGGTGACCAGCTTGCGCTGCATGGGGCGGCTCAGAGGGCTGTTGTTTCCTGCTCCTCCTGTAAGATGTCCGCAAAGGTTTAGCTTGTTTGATGACTAGATTTGGGCCCCTCCCTCTTGAAAATGTGCATGGTTACACCTGTGCCCCATGAACAATTCATCTTAAATTAGTGTTAGAAGGAGCATGATACCACAATTTGAGCACAACATCATCATGCATGATGGAGGACCCCCTCTACTAAAATATCAGGTCAAACCTTTTCTGTAAGATGGGTTAAACGATATCACATTTCTATGCGTCTTTCGGAAATTGGCTCCTGTACTCTGTGGCTTGATTTTGATATTGAGTGAATACATGAAGCATAATACTACTAGGAACATAATTCTGCTGGAAATACGAGACAAATACAATTACTGAGTATTCATCCAGTAAATCTTCTAAAAGAGATATTATTTAACTACATGTACAGTCAAACCTGTATTAGCGGTCACCTTTGCATAGCGGCCACCTGCCCATAGTGGTCACTTTTTGTCGGTCCCTTGGATTTTTCCCATTGACATAAGCATTAAGAATTAGGCTATAGCGGCCACCTGTCCAACGCGGTCGCGGCCAGACGATTTTCGGTCCCGCGAGTACAGTAACACTGCCGATAACGGCCAATGTGCGCCGGTGGAAGCCGCATCGCCACCGCACGCCGGGTTCAAAATCTTCATTTTTTAATGCAGTTATCAAGTTTATGTGAACTCAACTTTACGGGATAATAATAAAGAAAACAAGAATGTTTTATCTTCGTTAGATTATCCATGGTTTGACGCGCGCGAAATCAAGTATTTCTTCACATGGCTTGCGTTTGTACATCGTAGCATATTTGACTATTTCTGTGCATTTGGATTGGACAAAGATTACGGTAGTTTTTGGAAAATACAACCCGCACATGTATCTGATGCGCTTAGTTGGCGAATTATTTCAATGTCGGCCCAATATTTCCGTTTTCCCCGGGAATTCATCCGAAAATGTGCCCAAACACGATTTTCAAAATGGCGGAGCAGCATAAAGGTCATCGGAAGACACCACTGTTGCGGAGGTATAGTGTGTTAAATCTATTTTGCTGCAAACTATCACTGACGATAATTACTGAACCAAAAGCTTCAAATTAAATATGGATAACATTACTATCTTGTAAAATTTGGGCTGTTGCAATTTTCTGAAAAGAAAAAAGCCCTCAAAAGAGCGACCTTCCTCTCATTACCCTATTAGCATAATGGTAGAAGCCGATCATGACAAGCAAACAACAACAGATTAGGAAAATTGTCGCCACGATTTTGTGTTTGAAAACGGTCGAAAACGAACAGTAAGTGGCAACTGAGCAACATATATTTTGTTCTATACTAACTAGGGGGCATTTTGCTGCGAAGAACTTTGTTTCATATGATTAAAACTCGTTGGTGACGCGTGTGCCGGCAGCGAAGCAGTCGCGAAGGATCAAGAGTTGAGTATGGCGATGCTGGTCTGTTCAGACATGAAGCTCGAGCAGACCATGGATTTTGGAGTTGGCAGATACATTAATTCTTTTTTTCAAGCCCATAATAGAAGTAAAAGAACAACAATCGAATTTCTAAAATGTGCCTTACCTATGTAATGTTAAATGTGTACTGTACGGTGAATAAATGTATCTCAGTGGGTACTGAAAACATGTGTCACTCGTGGTCAATTAATCAACATTTTCTCCATAGCGGCCACCTGTCCTTAGCGGCCAGTTTTGGCCAGTCCCTTGAGTGACCGCTATAGACAGGTTTGACTGTACTAGTATAGTATCAATATTTTTTTTCCTAAAATCATTGTCATGTAGCACGATTCTGAATGATTCTGATCTGTTTGGCAGTGGCTTCATTTTACAAATCATGACATCAAGTGCAAAGACTGCAAGAGTAGATGAGATGTTGTGACATACCACCACTGAATGGCTTCAGGTACAAGGCCAGCTCCTCTATACACTCCATGGCATCCTCATAGTACTCCGTGAACTCGCTAACGCCCATAACACCGTTCTCCGACTTCTGAACATCGCCGCTGACCAACTGCAGTATGGCAAAGTTCACAGGCAGGACGTCGGTATCCACGGTGATGGTCGTCTGGTCGAAGGGACACTGCTTGCTGTGGAACTGTCCGAGGCATGTCTTGCACACGGTGTGTCCACACCCGAGGCTGATGGGCTTGCGCTGGCTCTCGTTAAACTCGTTGTAGCAGATCGGACAGGACAGGAAGTCCGTCCACTGCGGTGCTTGGATCGGCATGTTGGATTTTTCCTTGATTTTTTTTTCTTTTTCTTTTATGTTCGGGACTCACAACACTGTTGCAATGCAATTCAGTCTGTAAACAAAAACATGACTTCGATCACATCAAATAGTATAAAATAGATCAAGTTGCCATACCCTAGACTTCAATAATAATTATGTTACCTTCTTCTATCATACATTATAACTTAGGTAACTGCAAAGACGTTGACTGATGACGATGATGATGCAAAGAATGAAAACATCCTTGACAAATTTTCCATATTATTCATTTTGCATAAACTCATTTCATGAGTCATTTGCATAGAAAACAATGCAGGATTTCACAATAGTAATACCTTCATACTCATTGTCACAAGATTGTAACAGCGTAGAATGATATGGTTTCAGGGATATGGGCTTTAGTTACATTAGTAAATTATCTATTGAAAACCATATCACATGGTCCATGATCACACCCTTGCAAAACAGTCAAATGTGGTTCTACATATAAAATAGCCAAATACATGTCTTATTTTCATTCAGATTCACACACGAAATAAAGATTTCAGACAAATATTAGTTACTTTTGTTGACAACTTCTATTTGACATGTACGTGTGACAGAAATAGCAAAGCATCAAAATGACGTCATGGTTATCCCCATGACCCCCTCCACATGAAAATGCTGTCTGATAACAAGGTTTCTTCCTCGTCGACATTCTTTCCGGCCCTTTTGTCATAATGACTTCTGATTGGTAAATGTTGGTAAACAAGATTGAAGTAACGGTCACTACAACAACTTCACAAAGTCACGGTTGTAATTTTGGCGAAGGATATGCCAAAACCTTTAGGACACACGCAGAAATTATTTTTATTTTTTGACCTTTCGGAACATCAAACTCAACGCAGGTCTTAAAATTATCAAAGAGAAGCACACAGAATCACGAAAGGTATCTTCTATCACATCACAGGAACTTCTTCCCCGCACAAGATCCAAGAAAAACCCGGGTGAAGCCCCGAGGAAGAAAGCAGAAGTGAAGATGTCAACAAACAGGGATCTAAAAGAGGACAGACACACTAAGCGGAAATAGGGGAGCAAACTTACCCTCGAAAATCCACCAAACTCCCTTCATTCTCCACAAAGGAGAGTCCTAGTAATGGCTCATGTAGTAGACTCCGCATTGAACGCGAAGCCTCGCCTACATGTATTGCCTACGATGTCCCGAAAATCGGGCAAAAAATGGAAAAGTTGCACAAACACTGTGACTTTATGGGACCAACATGGCGACTGAGTGATTCAGTCCGGGAAATTCTGGCCCCTCCCGGATCGTTCCGGATCGTATGCAAATGAACCAACTCGGCGTGCTATTGGTCGACATAGGGTTACGTCACCTTTAGAGGTCGTTGAACCGGGAAGTGGGTTGTTCGGACTAGGGACGGATCGCGTTGGGATAATACACATGATACATGTTATATTGGGGATAATGTCTGAAAATATAAAATAAACAATGTTAAAACCACCAAATTCGTCGAAGAAACGCAACAATGAAATTACGAAGAAATCTATCTAAAAGCACTGGTGGTCTATGGCATCAATACTGACGTTTATATGCCTACCACGAATATCATCCTTAAAACTAGAGGGGCAACATTTGCGAGCAAATGCAGAATGTTTACCTTCACATGGTCTATCTTTACGTTTCTACCAGGAAGGATAAAGTGTTTTATTTAGTTGATGCGTTGGCACAGGTCGATGACACAGGATAAGTCAAGAAAAGGCGAATGAATTCTGATAATTTTTGACCTGTAAGTGACCTTAATGAAGACCAACGAAATGAATGCATGATTTGTACAATCAATAAGGAAGATTTATATTTCAATTGTGCTAAATGATATGAATAGCATACGTATGGCAAATGTAACAAGGCTCAAGAGCAATATATATTGATATGAATGATGCAAAATATGACAATTTGAATTTGTAATACATTGTGACAAATGACAGAATATCTATGCTAGTGACACCTGTAACATTAAGATAAAGGTGAATATTATCAGACAAGCACTATTTGCATAGTTAATGAGGCATTTCTGCAACAACTTTGATATTTGCAACATATGTAATCTTAAAATAGGAGATAATGAATTCATATGGATCATTCCAATTTTTAGAGACTTCTTTGCATATCTAATTAGCAAAGTCTGCACTCGTATCTGAAATTCGACTACATGAAATCGTCGGTGGTTTCAGTGCTTTGTTTGCATTCATCTCGCAAGTAAATCAATTCACGGAGATGAGAGATTTATTCAATAGCACGGCGCACACGCCTTCCAATGTAAAGTTGTTATCGAAAGTTTCACCGACAACACAAGTGTCCATTGAATTGTATACATAAGCATTCCTCTCCTTTGCTCTCTTTTAACACAACTCGAATACCATGTTTTCTTCTCCTGTGCCCATTCCAAAGAATGGCATATAGTCGCACAAACAGGTAATTTTCGTCGAAGAGTTAACATTGTGCTCGCCGAGGAACGAGTGCGTACATTTTCATTTCCCATGTGAAGACCGAGAGTAGGAAAAACTATGTAACGTTACATTTCCTATTTTGTGACATCTGCAATTTATGTAAAAGTAAAGGATTTTAAGTCATATATATTGCAATCTTGAGAAGATTTTAAGTAAAGACAAGGATGACTCGTGAAAATAACTGCAATTCCACTCTGCTGGTGACATGCTAAGGTGCCGCTCGCCTACATCTGTAAAAACTTACGCACGGCACCTTAGCGGCCGTTTTAATACGCCGTGTTGCTTTTCAATCCAGTGCATGTTGACATTGATGACCGATTGACTGGTATACCAAAGACTTTGTTTTACAGAAATCGCTAGTTATCATGATCGCAAAAAATCTATATAAAAAACGTCCTGCAGTTGCCGATCATACTGACCTCTGCAGTCTGCAAAATACTGCATGTACATGTACTCCTAAAAGTACGCAGACAATCCATATTCCTGTTATTCAAGTCAATCCAGGGCAAAGACAGTTCCAGACATGTTTTGAATCGCACGATCATTTTTTTTTCTTAGCCCGGTATTGTGTTCTTTTTATTTTTTATTTTGTCAACGATTTAAAAAGAAAAAAAAAACAAAACAAGATCTACATTTACGTTGATTTGCGATGGTTCCCACCCCACGCAGATCACAAGCGGGCCGCCTGTCAATCACAATCAACATGCGAACTTCAAAGGATTACTTTGCAACATTTACGACGCGCCGACTTATAATGTGCAAGCCGACCACGTACCTTATCAAACACTTATCCGACCTGTATAAAGGACGTTATACGGAGAACCTCCTTGTGTGTACATTTACCCTGACGGCGTTGTCCGACCTCCACTTGTGTAGCGGGACTGACGTTGCCCACCGCTGTACATGTAGTATCTCATGGTGAACGGAATGACCATGACATAAGGTAACGTTACAAGGGGGAGGGCATTCTACGCTACGGCATATCTTGTTTGTTCAGTCAGTTCAATCGCGAAATAAAGTTCTCAAGTCCCACGTTTTGTGTGTGTGTGTGTGTGTGTGTATATATTTTGCATTTCACCTTTTTGTCTCAGGGTAAAAAAAAGTCGATTTTGCATGACGTTTGTTGTATGTGTTTTTATGTAGTAGCCACCACTAATCGGTGACCTTGCATCGAACGTAGCCGTTGTTTATGCTCAAATTTTCTTGGTAATGCAAAAATCGATTAACTATACACCAATCCGTGTTTCACACAGACGACAGCTAGTGCTCTGTACATAAACTTCTTATTCAGCATGCTGGACGAAAACAGGGAGGTTTAGATATAGTCAGGGGACAACCAAAGTGCAACTTATGCCACCCGAGGACGATACCATATAACGTTAACGTTATCACAGTTGCCGGCCAGTCAGTGAAAACTTTATTGGGTACGGCATCGTCGGTATGAGTTTACCACTCGATGGCGAGTCATCTTAAGTTGACTCGTTGTCAAGCTGATCAAGTCGAGCTCAGGAAGACTGCTAGTGGTTGAAGCTGCAAAAAATGTTAACATTTTGCCGTCTGTCAACATTCAAGATCGCCAGCAATGACGCCGGTAGCTAGATTTGCTACATATTCACCCGTCCACAGTAAAATGTCAGCATAGATTTATTGTGTAGAAAAATGGTTTGTATTTGTGAAGAAGTAGTTTTTTTTATATACATGGCATTCAGAGAAAAAAAATGACGGCGCTGGTTATGACCGCGGATGACCCCAAATCGGTGTTCCACTCCTGGGTGGCGTGTCAAAATGACACCAGTTTGGTGGTACAGTCAAACCTGCCTAGGCGACCACCTTTTCAACGCGACCACCTGGCCATGGTGACCGCTTTTTCTCGGTCCCGAAAATTTTCCCCATAGGCACAAGCATTAAGCTGCCTGCCCAAGGCGACCACCCGTCCAACGCGACCGCGACCGCCACGAATTGGGACCGCACAGAGCACAATCCCTGCCCATGGCGGCCGCCTAATTTTTAAGCGTGTGGTGACATCAGATCATTTTGCTGTCGGATTTCAAGGAAATGTTTTCAAGACTGCAAAGGACAAAAATAAGGACAAAAATATATGGAATAGCAATGTTATAGCATCGATTCCTCCATGAAGTGTTTTAATAAAACGTTCCCCCCATAAACATTGTAAAGACAAATGTTTGTGATCTTGTTGTGCCTATCGTAATCTTATAGTTTAACGCAAACTCAGTTCCGTTTAAACTCAATTTTCAAAACGAATACGTAGTGCATGGCGTCAAAAGGCAGATTTCACAGAAATTACTATCTATTTCTTGTATTTTCAACAAAAATGTGTCTATGTCTTGCTAAATTCCGCCGAAAAATGACTTAGCGGTGGGTAAAACATTGGGCGAGAAATGTTGTTCCTTGGTCCCGATGCCATCTTGGATTTGGGGCGGCGGATTTGGCGTAGCGCTGACTTTTCTAAAACACGATGCTTTTGTGTATGAACATTTACGAATACTCTAGTTATTGGTGAAAATTAAAATTCTTATTTTCTTTTTATTCCCATGAATCTCACAAACTTTTATTGGACGCTGTGCGTTCTGCTGCACTGACTTACCTTTCGATGCGGTCGCACAGAGCTAATGGCGGCGCGGCGCGACGAAATTACACCGTTCCGTTTTCATCTTTAGTTGTCAGATCGAAAACTTTTTGACCTTTTCATCCAGCAATCGGCGCCCCAAAAAAGGCTGGGACCAGCAGGTGTTTTCTAGGGATCTGTCTTAGTCCTTAAAACTTCGATGATGTGCGTGTGTGTGTGTACTATTTAATGTAACATGTGAATGAGGGAGGGCGCTGCGAGATCATCAAGGCAACCATTGTTTTGTCGTCAAAATTATTACGAAAATTTGTACACGATGTAGCGGTATACAATTATTACATCGATAACGGAAAATGCAATTTTTTTAGGATCTTCCTGTCAATCAGAATTGAACCTGGTGGGGGTCATGCTGTCTAAATTCACATAATTTTCCATCCATTTACGTACTGGATTTGAAAACCTCGACCTGGAAACATGTGAGTAGAATCCTCTTCATGGCGACCACCTGTCCATCGCGACCGTTTTTGCTCGGTCCGCCGGGTGGTCGCCTTGGGCAGGTTTGACTGTATTTCCAGTGTTCTCATACCGATGATGGGGATACTTAAGAATGTGTTTACTTCTTTGAAGGTAAACATAAAAACCAACAAAACATCCAAGTAGCAACGTCGTAATGTCCTTGGTTATCCAAGGTATTTAGCCTCCTTGGTATATCCGAGCGCCGTGAAACCAACCTAAACACATGTTTCATTCTGCCCGGTCGCGTGTTCCAAAGCTGAGGTCGTTGACCCCATTTCGAACGCAGTGTTCGGTGTCCACTGAGCGGCCCGTTCGCTACGGTCGTTGACCTGCGGCCGTGGAATGTGTAATTCTAAAGTTCTGGGCGGGTTCTAAAGGGATTCTGAAGTTCCAAACGGGTTCTAAAGGGATTCTAAAGTTCGATTTTGTGCTTAAAATGCCAGTTTTTTCACCAGTTTTTGCCCCATAAAACCATTTTTTTGCATATATATGGGACAAAAAGACCAAGGTACAGTGTCTTCTGTACAGGCCTACCTGCTTGCTGGATTTCAAGTTATTCCAAGCTCTAGTTTTTGAGATATTCATGTTTTTTATTTGTGCGGAGAAGAGGAAGAAGAGGAAGAAGAGGAAGAGGAAACGAGCAAAAACAATATGTTTACTTCTGTGAAGGTAAACATAATGAAACCGTCCTGAATCAGCCCTAGGCCTAACAGCCCTAGACTAGCTTGATTCAGATTCAACCATACTCTGGTTTAATTCAAAGCAGATTTGACAAGATTCCGAAATCTCAAACCACCGTGAAATACACAAATAGTTTGTGAGAATGCATGCTCTATTAAAAAAGTCATGTAATACCTTGATACCATTGTGTAGAATCTGTACTATTCATAGTCTTGCGAGACTGATGAATGCCTACTATTCCAAGCTGAGCCTAGCCTACGGCTTGTTTTGACGTCTTTTTACGCGTACAAAAGGAAACACTTTCTACTAGTTGTACAAGTAGAAAGCCCGATAAAAACGCCTAAAAAGATGTCAAAAAACAGTCAGAGTCGAACCTCTGTTGGAGAGTATCTCTACCATACATCTTGCTAGACCGAGAAAAAAATGGCCATAATTATAATACAGAGGATGTTTCATCAGAGGGCTTGGCCGGCCGGCTAACTCCTCTGGCCAATTTCTACTATTTTGCAGCAATGTACGGATAGAACCTTCTTGGACTCAACTGCTATTGGGGAAAATTCAAGTCAAAGCCATGCTTATCAAAGATTCTTGACCATTTGGACCACTTGTTTACTGCAAGTAACCTCCTATGCAGGCCTCTGGGTGGCTAGCTGGCGGTTTTCTATTGCTAAATACTGATCAATAGAAATAAATTTTCTGGCCATCATTAATTTATTTGTAATATTTGCAATGTTAGAGCCCACGATTATATAAACCATAGACAGAGTGGGGCGTGTTCTCCAAGCAGAAGTTTCCGTCGAGTGGGCTTGGAGTGTCCGGGAGTTTAATTTTCTCTCCCTCCGTTACACGTTGAAGATCCTTCACACTCCTTACTGTAGCCCACTCGACCGAAACCTCTAGATGTCCTAGATCTGCTTGAAGAATAAGTGAGACGGTCCCAGGCATGGACGGTCCTATCCTATGGTCACACCTTAAGGAATGGTTCATTGAAATATAAGGGGGTTCTTAGTTTTATATCAATATTTTGCCTGCAACGTTTTAAATTCGTAGACATCAACAACCACACTGCTACTCCGAAAGATTGTTCCTGAATGTATTTATGATAGTCTTGTATGATTAGACTATAACTTATAAGGTCCTTTTTGCGCTCCAGACCAGACCATTCGGTGAGGCCAAAGTTCAGAGACGTTGCTCTGAAACGTGACCAGACCGAAGTGCTCGTGACGGCTCCAACACGTGGCCCCACCCTTAATTCACTGTCATCCCTCCTTTGTCTCAAGTTTAGAAAGAACTGCTGGTCAACATCTTCAGTGGAATAGGTAAGATTACTCAGAACGTGCACCAAATGCGATCTAGTCCGTCCTTGCTAAGTAATAACATTTAAGTAGGTCAACATAATTTTGACAAAGAGTTCGCATATTAGGTTACGTCCAGGAGGTTCTGTCTCCTTTTAGCATGTCAGTGTTAGGGGTTGGAAAAACTTGAAAGTGTACATGAAGCACATAAAAACGCCTAGATCGCCCTCGTTGTTGTAAATGAGAAGTTCCCGCTATATTTGTCATAGTTAAATTATACACCCCTTTTTTCGCTAAGGTAGCGGTATGGGCCCTTGCAGTGCTAAATCTCCAAGCAGATGTATGGCGCCTGGTAGTTTGCAAGTCTTTTTTCTGAGTAGTCTATGTCTCTCAAGCGATCCGTTCCTTTATTGTTGTTGTTCTTCACCTCTTGTTCTAGCTAGTCATACATGTACACCTGCCTTAAGTTAAAATTAAAGTCCCTCCCACACCTATGACACCTGTACATATCCATTTCTATATCATATTTCCCACACATACTCCTTCAACTGAGTCCTTCCCACTTTTCCCACATAATTTCATAATCCCATTTCTGTTTCTAATAGCCCTTGTGCAAGCACTACAGCAGGGGCTAGAGCTCATGACATAATCGCCCATATTACTTTGTAGGCAGAAACACAGTACAGACAGGCAGACAGACAGACAGACAAAGAGATCATCATCATCGATATCTTGTCATGAGAGTATCACGGACGAACATCACCCTCCTCCTCTAGTCTTCCCTGTCCTCCATTGCTCTTGGCAGTTCTAAATTGCAACCTGCATCCTCACACAGCTGCTGTATGTAGGTTGTGCGAGGCCTGCCTACACTTGCATGTCCAAAGAGATAGACAAGCAAAAAACAATTAACTTCACTCCTTGGAGGTGACATAACAGAATATAACGTTAGTTGCAAAATCAATGATAATATACAATGTAATAAACAAACACCCAGGGTTTTGTGAATTGTTGCCCTTTGCAAAAACAATGTGAGGTTTTATTTTTTTAGAGTATGGAGAAACAGAGTTTAGTTACACAATTTTTCTTTCAGTTCTCGTCAGTACAGTCCAGCAAAGCGTCACCATGATTGTCCGCCACACCGCAGAAGAACCCCTGAACGCCGTCCCACAAATCCCGACTGTTAAGGGGAAGGAGGTCGTCGCTCCCAGTGATGGTATGGGTTACTCCGTGTACGAGGTCGTGCTCGGCAGCGATGGTAACGATGTGTTGGAGTACGGAGGATCAGGCTCCACCAGTAACCACATGTACTACTGCATGGAGGGAAGCGGGAAGTGCGTCCTTGCCAACGGAAAGGAAATCTCGGTCCCCTCGGACTTTTTCATGGGGTTTTCTTCTGCTGTCAAGTGTAAGGTGAGTTGATTCGATAATGATATTTTTTTCACATTTTTATCTGTACTGAATAGCTCAGGTATCACAGGCAGAAGGCAGCAAGGGGCTATACTATGATACATGTATATGTATTTGATATACATTACTGGCCTCTCATAGCAAACATTTGCACATCTGACTCCATGCGTTGTTTAAAGCAAGGTACCCTATAACCTCCTTGTTTAAAGCTCTTTAGTGAGGATGTCCCTACTGTACTTTGTGACGATGAGTTCCACTCTATGATACTTCTAAAAAAAACAAATTTCACCATACCCTGCTATGATTTTTAATAAATAAATAAATTTTACATAAATTAATAAATAAATAGATTTTTAGGAAAATGAATTAAGTTGGAGAAGCCTGATTGATTTGAAAAAGGATTTGAAACAGTGGGCAAAATCCCATGCAACTGTTACAGCCTCATCTAATTGTATCCGCATATAACGTTACATGCATCAAATTATTAGTGGATAAATATTTAGAAAATATTTGTCAATTGCTACAACTTAACATTTTTTCAGATTACAGCTTCAGAAAGCATGCGTCTTTTCTGTGTGTTCTGCGAAGATGACGACCCCTCCGAAGACCGCGTTGTCGTCAAGTCACTGTCGGAGGTGATCGGGACTGATCGGGATGTGGATTGGGGAAGTGGCTTCAGCCGAAGGTTTTTAAAACTTTTCTTTTTATTATGTCAGCCACCATGTTTTTTGCTTACAGTTATAGATACAGTATATCATATCATGTATACGTTCCCTCTATAGTTATACCCAAGGAATTAATAAGACATTGATTTTCACTTTTTAACAAAAATTTGTCCCCATTTTTGCCTGGAAGGTTCCTGCTGAGGGATGACAAGTTCCGAGTCTCCGTGACCTTGACCTCCGTCTTCACCCGCCCAGAGACTGTGAAGGGGGTCCCGATGTGGTATAAGCACCACAAGGAGACTGCCTACTACATTAATGGTACATGGACATCTGCATTTTACATTGAATAGGGTCATATACTCAGTATATACCATTTTCCTAAAAGCATGTTCAGAAATTTTAATTCATGGGTAACTGCTTTAATTCAAATGAATAGATAGATTAACTTTATTGCTCGACAATTGTGCATGGTACCAGGTATGGCAACAATAACAATGTAATCAATACAATGAATACTAAACTATTCTATTCTGAAAATTATATATACGAGAATATGAGCGTATGAGGTAAAAGTGAATTGCCACAGCCACTGGTACACCACACTAGTTGGTTTAAAGTGGAAGTTTCAGATTATAATGTCAATGTCATGCCAATGTCAATACCTTAAACAGACTTAAAACTAACTTTTTATTTTACTACCTAGCAACTACTATTACTAAGGCTTGACCATATAGCATCGCACAAAATATGAGCAGTGCTGTCTCCAGCTTCAGATTTTTTCTGTCTCACTCATTGCTTGGAAGCCCATGCTGCGAATTTTTACTGTTAAATCTACCATTTTAAGTTAACAAAAAACCTTTTTATCAATTTCATGTCATGAACTTAAGATTTTTGGACAGATGAGGGGAAATTTTTATCTGTCTCAACAAGCATTATTGGACAGAGTGATGGTTCTGGAGACAGCCCTTCTTCATAGCCAAATGAGTGCAGAATAATGTTGCTGAAGAAAATGTATAACAGGACCCTTACCTTTCGTTTACTTTCTGAAGGCAACATGACGTACCAATGGGAGGAGGGGAAGCAGGAGGCGTCATTCCGGCCTGGCGGGACGGCGTTCATGATGAACAAGAACGACCCTCATCGAGCCCTGCCGAAGGAGGGAGAGTCCCTGAAGCTGTGCGTGTTCTACCCTGCTCTGGTGGGCAACGAGAAGCACAGCTTTGACGCAGGGTACTC
The DNA here is from genome assembly GCA_035149815.1 of Branchiostoma lanceolatum. Classification (NCBI taxonomy): domain Eukaryota; kingdom Metazoa; phylum Chordata; class Leptocardii; order Amphioxiformes; family Branchiostomatidae; genus Branchiostoma; species Branchiostoma lanceolatum. Next base: position 13,381,241 of record CM068874.1, read on the forward strand.
TGTGTTCCCGGCACCTGAGTAACCCTGTACTGCTGACTTTGCTTTAATCCCTACATTTGTAACGTTACTCCTGTAGGAAGAACCTAAACGTCCTCATCTTGGGTATTCAGTACACTTATAAAAGTACAACTTGTACCGGTAGGTACAACATGTAAGAATCATAAGTTCAAAATGGTCAAACTGAGGTTTGTATTAAATCTCCTTGATCAAACTGGAGCTACTTTCTTAAGAATGGTCTGCCTCAAAAACCCTTTAACTTGCTTTTCCTTAATGGTTTTTCTGGATTTAGAAATAAGGTTTATAAAATGTGGATCAAGCTGTTACTACACTGATTATGGTGCAGACTCATTCTAGATGCTAATGTAACTGGAACAAGGAAATGGGATCAGTGTCATAAAACCGAGGGTACTGTAGACTATTTAATGGTGCACTTCTTTATTACAAAAAAACTTAAAAAGCATTCCAACTTTGTCACTTTCGTTGTCAATGACTCGCAGTCACACATTAATAGTAGAAGAAATGGTGAAAAATTGGAAGAATTTTGATGATACAAAAGAAATTAATGAGCCGATCAAAATCACACCATCCTAAAATTGTCTTCAAAGCTTTATTCCAGGACTCTAAGAATTAGTTAACACACCTTATGTTCATTTCTCAACTAGAATAAAACATTGCAAAACAGCAAGACTGTTCATTTGGGTATCATCACTATATAGTACACATACTTTTGATAGTACATTAAGCCTTGCATACATCATAATTGCAACACTTACTTGAAATGGCATTCTTAAAATTGCAATAATGATAAATTAATTTTGGGTGTCATATCATGTATCATATATTCCTCAATGAAATCACTGCTTCAAAATCTTAGATATCAATTACATGTAACGTTATTACATGGAAGAGTCAAACCATGCTTTAGAGATTCAACAACTTTACTGTGTCATGTGCAAATTGGAGAATTGTTACACATGGCATTTAATCTTTTCAGGCACATTTATCCTTCTCCAGTACAGCTCAAGTCCACTGAATATCACATAGATTACTTTCTTCAGGACTATAAATTTTCAGAAAATTGTTGTTTTTGACAATTTTACATTTTACTGTTAAGCTAGTCTGGTATCCAAAACTACATGTATTATATAATAGCTCTCGAGTCTCTTCTGTCCTCTACGTAACAGAGACACAGGAGCTATAATAGGTTTGGATATCAGCCTACTGTTACCTTCCCCTGCTGTTCACCATCCTATAAATCCAAATCTGTATTGAATAGAACACGAAAGCATGTAGATGGTTACAGCAATGCAACTTATGGGGTCAACTCCTTTTCCAGATATAACTTGCAGGTACTGAATTATGAACAAAGCAAATTAAGAAAACAAAAGCCAGAGGAAAGTCCAAGTGGCATCAGCCCATTGTAGGCTGTGACATACGTCCGAAGAACAGCACGGAGTTGGCGCGGTTGTCCCTGATGAGAAACAGGAAGGGATGGTCGGCGATGAATGGCGTAGGAGGGCGTGGCATCATTCTTGCCCTCATCATCACACCTGGAACCAAATGTATTTTTGTCTTTTTTGGTACATCATCTTTTGGAAAGGTCTTATACATCACCAAATATTCAAGAGCTGGTCACAAAGATCATGCTGCGTTTTCATTGCAAATTAAAGCAGAAATTGAACATCAAAAGATTTGGCTGTAACTGATCAATTTCAATCATTCTCTTGATTCTTTCTCTACAAATCAAAGTCTGCCAAAGTGGTTAAATGGATATTGCATTGATAGGGTATGTATCTTAAATTCTTGCTGCAAATCAAAGTGGCTTCTGTAATTTGCCGCAGAAGAGAAAAGAATTGGTGTGGTTGTCTCTGATGAAAAACATGAAGGGCATGCTGACGATGAACCATGCAGAAGGCTGAGGCATCGAACATCCACCCAGCATCATACCTGAAACCAAACATTTTTCTTTGTACAGGCTTTTATAAAGGGTTACACATTACAAAAGATCTAGTCCTAATGGTACTGCCGCATCTAATAGAGTTGGACATTATAAGGATATTGGACGTAACTGACAGTTCTTTAAATCTATCTTTATTTCTTGCATCAAAGAGGTTTCTGCATTTTGCCGAAGAAGAGGACAGAGTTGGAGCGGTTGTCCCTGATGAGAAACATGAAGGGATGGTCGGCGATAAATGGCGTAGGAGGGCGTGGCATCGCGTTCATCATCATCATCACACCTGGAACCAAACGCATCTGTGTTTCTGTACAGGCTTTTAGAATGAGTCATGAGTCACTAAATATGAAACCTGGTGCGGTACTAGGTACTGTCTCTTTATTCAGAATATAAAGCATTTTATCTTATAGAGTTGGACATCACAAACGTTGCAAATTACATGTACTTTAAAACCTCAAATCATTATTCATCGAGCGGTTTCTGCATTTTACCAAAGAAGAGGACAGAGTTGGAGCGGTTGTCTCTGATGAGAAAGATGAAGGGATGTGGCATTGCTCTATTCCACGTGATCACACCTGGAATCAGATGTACATGTTCCATTCAGGCTTTTAGAAAGAGTCACAAGTCACTAAATATGTCAACTGGTGCAAAAGGTACTGATTCTTTATTTCAAATTAAAGCATTTGATTTGATAGAGTTTGGACATCATGAAAGTTGCAAATTACTTTAGAATTGCTTCAGAGTAAATTCAATTGTTGCATCAAAGAGGTTTCTGCATTTTGCCGAAGAAGAGGACAGAGTTGGAGCGGTTGTCTCTGATGAGAAAGATGAAGGGATGGTCGGAGATGAACGGAGTCGGAGGACGCGGCAACGATCTTTTCATCATCATCACACCTGGAATCAAACACGTCATTGCTAGGTGTTCAGGAATTCAAAAAGATTCACACAGCATCAAAGAATGAAGAATCGGTTCTAATGATTAACCACTTCTTTATTCCAAAAGCATTTAATGTTGCTTGCACAATTAGTTTGCTGTAAATTTTGGTGCTGCGAAAATTTCTTATTTGTTGCAAATTCTACATTTCATGCTATCAATATTTTCATCTTGCTAAGTTAAGCTAAGCTAAGGAAAGTAAACAATGATTCTGTCATTAAACTACATCCAGCCTATCAGCTATTCACTATCCTTGATCCAAAGTTGTGATCAGTTTCCCAGTCTTCAAGTGATCAATTATGTCTACAAATCACTTGTAAAACATTAATTTGATGTACTTTAATATACAATCACAAAACATAGATGACAGGATAGTATTTCTGGATACACAATTGACAATGATGACATGTAGTAAACAATCAGTTAATCATTTGTATCTATCTGGAAAAAAAAGGCAAAGCTTATTGGTAAGCGTACACTGTAGTACTGTTACTTCTGCATGAGATTTATATACTATAGTAATTCACCATTGCAAAGGAAGCTGCAAGGGGGCCTTCCAGCAATAAACTGTTTCAACAAATCCATTAAGAACTTCTTGAACTATTCTGGTTACATACACAATCATTCGCATACACACAGACACAAATGTGAAATGTTAGTACACTGTGATTGCACATGTTAATGTTCAGGGCGTTACCAGTGTTTAATACCCAAAGACCCCAATGATCATTAAATATACCTTAATGTAAAATAAGCTTAGATGATACGACTGTCTAAGACACCTTCACTTCTTGTAGCCTGAGTACCATCCTCTGTACCATGACCACTGGCTCAAAACAAATCGCTTGCTAACCACGGTTAGTACCACCATTGGTACTTAGGCTACACTTCTTGACGATTTTGTTACCAAAATTAAAACTGAATTGCAGTTTCATCATCTAACACAATGAGTACTGACGACATGCAATGGATGACATGATCTATTTGGGAACTTAACGACTACCCACGGCAAGAAGGTGATGCAAGCCTGAGAACACTTAACCGGCATTCAGTTACAGTCCACTCTTCAACATGAGTGCCAATATGCATATCACCAGATTATTATGTCCTCTCATAGACATCATAATAACTTCCATCTTTTCGATCCACATTTCTTCTCTCTCATCACAAACTCAACATCAGAGATTTCATTAATTATGGGTGACAAATAAGCTATTGTTCAAGCAGAAAAATGGAGACAAATTTGCAGACTGCTAGCATTTTACACCGCTGGGTTGTACACTTTGCCATAGAAGAGGATAGAATTTGAGCTGTTGTGCCTGATGAGAAATATGAAGGGATGGTCGGCCACAAACAGTGGAACAGGAGGCTGTACCATAGCACATTGCAGCATCATCACCACCCCTGCAAACAGAAAACATGCTTTCAAACCTAAAGCATTGCTCAGGATCTACATTACACCAGTCAGAGTTGTTTACTGATACATTGTATAGTTGCATTGTTAATGCATGAAATGTACATATACAAATGTACATGACTACATAGAGTGCCTTATGTCCCCATGCCTACTATGGTGTACATTTACGTTTGTATTTCTACGTTCCACCAAGGTTCAAAGCTTTAATAGAAGCTGCTGAATGTTTTCTCAGAGAGAGGTGTGGTTTCTTTATGGTCCTTGAAATTAAGCTAACAGAAGCTAAGAGAGCTGCAGCAAAATTGATTCAAATTTACAAATAGACTTGCTGGTCTATAAAAGTTAGGGTCTACAAGGCCGGGTTACACATTTTGCCATAGAAGAGAACAGAGTTTGAGCGGTTGTCTCTGATGATAAATATGAAGGGATGGTCAGCGACAAACAGTTGAGGAACTGGCTCAGTCACAGCACACATTGCCACCATCATCACACCTGCAAGCACAAAACACCCTTTCAAACCTCCTATAGGGCTTTACGCATAGCGCCAAAGTTGTATGTTGGTTTACTGGATACTAGTAGTTGCACTCAATGCATGCAGCACATGAGCTGACTGTAGCACATGTACATACTTTCATACTCAAGCCTCAGCTGAAAGCTGCTCAACATCTGATACCACCGAGATTTGCATAAATAATCAGGAAGCAACAACGTAACATTGACTGCATGTAGGTCTAACCCTCACAAGAGATGGGGAATAGTGAATAGACAATCAGTTAGTGAGTGAGAGTGAGTGAGTGTAAAGAGCTACTGGCAAATGGCCAACACCTGCAAGGCAACAATGGAGTCAAAATTGCAGCCTTTACATGTAGTTCTCTATCAAAAGCGTAAAGTTACATCTTGCAGCTATGCAAAGTCTCTAAAAAGAGGCTACAAATATTCAGATTCTGGGTTTTTGTTTTGTACACTCAGGCTTTTAGGAAAAGTCACATTAGTCACTTAACATGATATTACTAGTGCTTTTATTTGATAAAATTTCAGAGATAACTCAAGAAATGCTTCAAAGAGGATTCTGCATTTTGCCATAGAAGAGGACAGAGTTGGAACGGTTGTCTCTGATGAGAAACATGAAGGGATGGTCAGCGACAAACTGTGGAGGTTCTTCAATGTCCAGAAAACAAAGAACCATCACCACACCTGCAATATGAAAACACATTTTCAAACCTTCAAGCTGCCAGAGAATGTTCTCACAGCCTTTTCACCTTGAGATAGAGAAGTCAGGACACACACACACACACACACACACACACACACACACGCACGCACGCACACACGCACACACACACACACGCACACACACACACACACGCACACACACACCAGGGTTATACAAACTACGTAGGTCACATTGCAAAGTTGAATGCTGGCGGCAATGCACATGCTTATGTCAGATTCTATAACGGGGGGTGCCCAACCATCGGACGTTTTTTTACGCGCTGGAACTCACGGCGCTCCATTGCTGGTTGCCAGAGAGTGGTCAGGTTTTAATGAATGAATTTTCAACACATTCATCTAAAGACCATACTTGGACAAGAAATGTATTCATACTGTTCATGGGCCCTTCATGCTCCGCGTTACATGAGGAAGACGCTGTGAGACATTTTCACGAATGTACCTTCTGATTTAGTGCTACGCCAGATAGTGTGCCTAACTTAGTACGCTTTGGTAATTTTGCTCTCTTCGGAAGTTGGTGATGAAGTAAGGAAAATGTAAATAAGGCTTGAAGTCTGCTATATTCTAGCTTTCTTTTGACCGGAAAATTTTGACTGTGTGCACTTCTAACGTCATGTGAGAAGGGCTATATCTAGCGCATCCCAGCTCATGTTCCCATGGGAAATAGGCTACTACGCGGCCCGACGTACGTATTGAATGCGGCCCGACTTACAAAATCATTACGAAAAAACGACACCGATTACATCAACAATACTCCGTCTACTTATTGGGAAACATCTTCGCCATCTCTGTATTCAGTTTCCTTTTCATAGACGGTACCAATCACATGTTAGAGCGTAACAAAAATGTGCGTTGAATCGTTCCGCCACCATCGCGGCCCTAAAAAAATGGCGGGAAAACAACGTCGTCAGACGACAGCAATGTTTACGTTGTTTTTCTCTGGTCGGTTTTCTTCTCAACAAACACTTAAAGACCCAAATTTTTAGTGTTTTATGAAATTATTTTTCTTATGTGTATGATAGCTGTGTGACTTATGTATCTGCTTGGCACAGGTCGTATATTTAGGTGCTGGGCCGCCTAGCTACGCAGTGACCCTCTACTCAGCGTTGCCATAATTATTGTCAAAATACTACTTTTCGACAAAACAAGAAATGAATATGTACACATATGTTTTGAATGTAAATGATAATTATGTGCATGAACTTGGGTTATTTACCTTCCTTATCAGCATAGTCATTGGACACAAACACGGCGTACTTATGCAAAATAAGATCAGTAAAAAATCCGTGCGATGTTCGGGCGCGTGCGATGTTCGGGCGGCCCCCGTTAGTATACACTGAGATATATTTTTATATACAAGCCAACCTCAAAGCTGGGGATCAACATCTTATACATGTATCAAAGATTTCCTTAGATGAAAGCAGCAATTAAACCCCAACATTGACTACAAACACAAACAATAACCATTGCAAGATGGGAATGATGCAAAAAAATTGGTTAGTGAGTGAGTGAGAGAGTTTGAATGCTCTGATGTCTCTAAAAATCAAAGTTTCACCCTTGCAACTACAAAATGTATTACAAAAAAATACAAAATCTATAAAAAGGTGTCTACAATAATTTTTTAAGGTTCAGGCTTGTTCATCCTGCCAAAGAAGAGGACAGAGCTGGAGCGGTTCTCTCTGATAAGAAAGATGAAGGGATGGTCAGTGACAAACTCGGGAGGATCTTCAAAATCTATCAGAGCGCACTGTGTCATCACCACACCTGCAGTAAAAAAACACCTGTTCATACCTTCAAGCTGCCAAAGAACCAAAGGTTCTCACAGCATTTTTGCTAATATCACAACAAGCTTTTAAATAATAAATAAAGCGCCTTAGCTTAAAGCACTGGATGTGGGAAAAGCTTTGATTTCTTGAAGTTGCAATGCAACGTCATGCTGAAGCTGTTGGACAATCAGAAGCTTTGGACAAACTTGTAAAAGACCTCAGCTATAGTTCAAGCTGTGGGGCGTGAAAGACGTCCACAGAAAAGCAGAGAGTTGGACAGATTGTCTCTGATCAGGAATAGGAAAGGGCGATCGACTCTGAACTCTGCAGGAGAGAAGAGTGGTGCAGCTTCTGTCACCATGAGGACACCTAGAACCACACACAAATCAGAACAGGCAACCTCAGACTTATCCGGTGCTTCTTTGGTACAGTCACAACACATTGCTATATAGAGTTTGTAAGTCATTTTCCAGGTCCAGTCTTTTTTATTCTAGTGCCACATTTCAGCCATAACCTCAGCAGCAGGATTATCAAAAAGAAGAGGAGGAAGTTGACATAAAGGAAACAAAATCAAAGGCAGCATAACAAAAGAATCAAGAAAATTTCTGGCTGAGAATTGTTCTCAAAATCGCATTTCCTCAAGCTCCTGACTGCACAAAAAGCAAAAAGGATAAGAAAGGCTTGAATCGGTTGTCTTGAATGAGGAAGAGGATTAAGAACAGTCTGTGATGAATTGTGTTAGAGGTTGTTGGATTATTGGACTTCAGAAGTGAGCCATCACATTGACTGGAACCAAGAACTCAATGCAGCTAGTCACTCAGGCAGGTATGAATGCATGTCAGACAGCTTACATTAGTCACCGAGCATTTGATAAAGCACAAGGGGCATGGTGGTAGTTGTTGTTGTAAGGTGGCACACAGGGAAGTCACTACAGGGGGCTTGCAGACTTACATGTATATTTGTGTCATAATGAACATCTATTCTCCATTCTACACTAATCCAATGTAGGTCTGACAACTGCTTTGAGACAGCTAGTCTGCTTGCAATAACAATGCGTTTTGCCCTCCCGGCAGTTGCTAATTGTTTAATTTCCTAAACTCTCTCCATCCTTTTGTGTCTGTCTCTTTCTTTCATCCTTTCTCTCTTCTCATCTTTCTTTCTTTTTCTTTCTTTCTTTCTTTCCTTCCCTCTCTCCCTGCCTTCACTTGTCACCCTTATGACAATACTACTACTGCTACTGATGATAATGATAAATATAAAAACACCGCTGCAGTACCGTAAGAAGCCACAAGGGGCCCAAAATCTAATGGTTTTCAGGTCTCATCAAAACCTACTAACATACCAAATATCAAAACAATCCATCCAGGCATTCTTGAGTTATGCTGGTCCACTACAAACAAACAAACCCACCCACAAACGCTACCCTCTGCATAACCTTCTAGGCGAAGGTAATAATAATACAGTACCTGTGGCAGCAGCAGCCTCTGTTCCTTCTTCGTTCACCTCCACAAAAGCCTTGTGCACCACAGCAGAGATGAAGAGATCCTTGCTTCCCGACATGCCAGAAAAGTCTGCTGCATCGCTGAAAGCCTCTGCCATACCCATCTTTGCAAGGGTGTCACCTGCATTATTCAAAATTGATAGAAGACTTAAGTTAGTCAGACCTATAGATAGGCCATGTTTCACAGTGCCATGGACACCAGTGTTATACTTAGCACCATGGACAGGCCCTGTTTCTGTTTGTTATACCATGGACAGGTCCTGTTTCTGAGTGTTATTTTCAGCAACAGGTTTTTTTGTGTTATACTTAGCACCATGGACAGGCCCTAATTCTGTGTGTTATACTTAGCACCACGAACAGGCCCCTAAGCAAACTGGAGATGAATTTCACTTTGTCATGGAATGCTCTAGATATGATGTTTTAGGTAAGTTATTCACACATTTCTCAATTCAAGCACAACAGATTTCAAAATGCTGCAGAGTACAGACAGATTTGAATATATCTTTAGATGCAACAACTCCCCAATGATATCTACACAGCTAGTCACAGTAGTAAGTATGGTGTGAACAGTATTACTTTTGTAGATCACTAGATTTCTAAAGGTGCATGTGTGTGTGTAGGGGGGGGGGGGTGTTAACGTTGGGGATGCCCAAATCAGGTCTGACTCTTTGTCAGGCATGGAATCATGCATGTTAACATGGCTTCAGTGACCTCCCTGTTGCAGACTTACCCAGCCCAAACTCCTGCTCCAGTTTGAAGCGGGGCAGCAGCAGGTTGACCTTGGTGCTGTACATCTTGCTGCTGACAGTCTGCAAGGTCGCTGCTGTGAGGGCAGACTCCAGGTCCCTGATCCCCTCCACTGTCAGGATGAAAAATAAAGTGTGAACATTTAATTTGGAAAATCTGACAAGGTTTTTTGTCAACTATTTGAGATTTGTAAAGTTAAACATGGAAATTATGACAAGCTTGCTCATTTCAATACTGCTTAATCTATATTGTAATAATATTGTAAAGATTAAAATCTTATGAACATAAAGTAACACTAATGAAAACAATTACAATATATAAAATCAGGGTCAAATCATTATCATCACTACGGTTACTGTAGCAGTACTACATGTATACAGCAGGCTCTATACAGAAATAGTATAAATTACAGTACTACAGGTTTGGATCGCCATCTCTTAAAATAGCAAGAACACTTGTCAGCTGTGAACCACTGATTGGTCACTGAACTAGATCGCTATATTGAGTTTCTATCTTAGCATTCATGATAGTGACTATTGTTCACAACAGCATGTTATAGAAAAAAACATTTGCTTAGCATGTCTAAAGAGTTTAAACATATGACTACTGCAGTACACCTGTGAACACACCTGCATCTGGAAGGAAGATGAGCATGCTCAGCTCCTTCTCCACATAAGGCAGCTCCAAGACACGACACTTCAGCTCCTCAAAGACTCCGTAGTTGAAGTTGGCCTCCTTTCTCATCATTCGCACCTACAGACCAACACATTTCAAATCTCAAATCATAAATCTTAGTAATGATAAACTCCAGCATAGAAAAACATTGTTGAAATGGGTTTAAGATGTTGTTAAAATACAAAGAAAATTATACATGTTGAAATGACGTGGTAGTACATTCAAACAATACCTGTGCATGTGTTTTGATAATACATACACAAGAACTTGACAACAGGAAAGGATGGTACAGTATGTGAAGAAAGGAAAAAGTTGATATGAAACTTACTCTTACTATAATTCTTTGAGAAGATTTCAAAGCAATTATCATATACTGATTGTAGGAAGAAATAGATATACTTCAAGAACATCTCTGAGCTAATACAATGTAAATAAGAACAAAAAAGGAGAATTTTTTTTTTTTTAAAGAAGTAACTTACCTTGACTTTCTCATTATTGTTGATGTCGAAGTCCAAATCGTGGGTCATATTTGCATCAAACTGCTTGTCCCAGTTCCCCTTAAAGTAGATGGCATTCACCAGGACCAACCTAAAACACAGGGGGATCATTACTGTAAATGTTGAAATTTTCAAGGTGGTTTTTGCGGTGACCTCTTTGTGGCGAACTTAAAACTGCAACGAAAAGTTTGTTCTGCCCGCTTACCGCATTGTTTCAACCGCGAAATTAAAACCGCAAAATTAAAACCATTTTTGAAATTGCTGATAAGTTTTCATACTACAGTAATATCAAGAAAAGCTGTGTCCTTACCTTGTCATTGCATCCACCGCTCCAGCTGGTATCAGGTCTTTGATCTTGTTCTTGGTTTGTTCCTTCACCCACTGGTTGATAGTTCCTCGCACCTGCTCAGCTGCTCCCTGGAACATGTACACCTTGTGGTTAGGGTTGTCGACTCAGAACCTGGAGGTACTGTGTTTGTATCCCTGACTGCTCCCAACGTTGTGCCCTTGGGAAATGCATTTTACACCAATTTCTTCACTCAACTCAGATGCAGATCTGTCACCTCTGAGCTAATCGGTTAGGGATGTCCCTTGGATAGGACATTAAATGAAGGTCCTGTGTTTGAGGCAGCCACACCTCAAGCACGTTAAAGAACCTACCACACTTAGTGAAAAGAGCCCTAGGTCCTTCCCGATGTGAGTAAATCAAATAAATCTGTCCGGATAAGCAGCTACAAACCTGGTGTGTTATGCCATCAGGTGATTTACCAGGTAGGCAATACAAACATAAGTTTGCTACTCATTGATACTTACATATAGGTTCTTGAAGTACACATAACAGGTATGTTATGCCACCCAGGTTGCTTACAAACAAACAAACAAACACACATACAATCATTCCTAAACGATTGGAGGGTAAAAACTGTAGGAGCTGACCTTGAAGTCCACAGAAGCCAGCTCCGCCCCGTAGTTCTTCTTGGTGGCGTTCAGGAAGTCCTGTAGGAAACTGTAGGTCTTCTCCCCGTACAGGCGGTTTGCAGTCTGCAGAGTGTACTTGTCACTGTGGAGGGGAGAAAGGTCACGTGTCACCCTGGTGGTAACTTAGATTGCAACATTGTCATTTAAAGAGAACCATTCTAGCAATGTACAAAATTACGGTGCCTGGGGTTATGATTATTACGGCTAGGAAAATTAGGGCAAAATCTAAAAATCTCAGAAGAAAAAAATCTATTTTACAGGCATGCCTCAATTCACGTATACGAAGGAATTTACGGAAAATTCATACAAAGTTAGTATCATTAGATACAAACTGATTTCTTGCAAACTTTACAGAAAGAATTAATCATGAACTCAGCTAACTAATGAATCTACACTAGTACCTAGGTGAGAACGATGTGTGTAGGTGCAGCAATTTTCTTAGGTTTGCATGTTTCTTTTGTTGTAGATTGTGTGCTTTCCTTAAGATTCATTTATATCTCAGCATGTATGAATTCCTTAGAATTTCTGTGTTGAATATTTCCTACCTAGCATACAGCTGCTGGTGCAGCTTGGAAAACGTTTCGTGCAGGGCGTCATTAGGCATGTCCTTGAAGCACAGCGTCCCCTTCATGCCGCCCTCCGTACTGCCGCGAGCGCCGAGAGACGTCATGGCCAGCGCCACGGAGATGCTGTACGGCGAGAAGAACACGTTCCCGGCGGGATTCTGTCCACACAGCTCGCGGTACAGGTTCAGCGCAAACTCCGTGTTCGCTGCACTTAGCTTCTCCATCCTGAGTAGAAAATAAAATCATAGAATTTTTCAAATAATGGTTTAAGCTTAAAAAGAGGAAGAGCTCGAGGTTAGAAACTAGGAACTGTCACCAAGCCTCAGACGGCACTAATCAATATACAAAGAAGGACCACTGAGATGAGCTGGCTATCCCTTTGCTTCCCTGTAAAGCAAAATAAGTGAAGAGAGCAAAAAGTTTTGGACCTTATACTATAGTGTATATCTACACCTTAAGTCCTTACTAGTAATTTTAACTTTCCACCTCCACCAGTAGCAACATTCCCATAACACCCACCACTGCATGCATGACTGCAAAGGTAATATGTGTACTGTTAGTGTTACAAATTCAGATCATGTACATGTATACAGATTCAGAGGAAAGCTTTGGTGTAGAGTTTGAGCTGAGGTCATACTTGGTATGCTTTGATTATACAAGTCAAATCAAAGCACACTAAGCATGACCTCAGAGTGAGTTGATCTAGAGAAGAGGAGGATTGTTGCTACTGCAGTGTCAGCTGGCACCTGGGTATCTATTTGCATGAAGGAAAGGGTAATTGGATTTAAAGATGATTAAGACCTGAAAGGACCTGCTCCTCCTTTGACTTGCTGCACTCGCTGTTCCATGGTGGTGTTTTGTTGGTATCAGTGAGAGCACGCTGCTTTCCTGGTTATAATGGTTAAAGAAAGTATAAGATTATAAATCATAATTATCTACAAGTGTTCCTTTTAATTATGTTAAAAAGTATTCTTACTAATTCCCGTTGCAAGGAATTAAAATACCAGTCAGAGTCTTTTGCTTCCTCACACTGCTTTCTGAACTAACGTTACTAGTAGTACTTCAGAACAAATTCTGTTAATGATTAGTCACCTAGTAAATCAACTGCCACCTAAGTGCCTGCCCTAATACCGTATACAGGTATGTCCATGCATGTATTCACATCATGGAATTCACATTTACAGTGCTATTTTGGATCAGTGAATCCATGGAAGCGTGATCCAGTTCCTCTTTTATAGTGTAAAACCACACACTCAGGTTCCTCTCCGTATGTTAACGTTACATGTATGAATCGCAAATAAACTTCTAATCAGCCCTGACACAGTTTGATTTTCTTGCTCTACATGAGAGTCTTTACTCATCATGATCTTCTACAGTCCTGTGATGGTAAATTAGACATAGACAGTCATCAGTTACGTGTGTAGTAGTTCCTATACACTTCTAACTTCCAAGTTGCACCACCTAGGAGTCGACTCAGCAATAATTTAAGAGCTGATGATGATGAGTAAGGGGTGGGGTGGGATAGTTGTGGTGTCTGTAAACTCCATATATAGGACAACTGCAACAGGCTAGACAACATTTAATACGCCTTGCTTCAGACAGGGGTGGGAAAATTGGTTCACTGCCAGGAACGTAATCCATGTCAATGGCTATGGGTAAAGAAATACACAGAGTCAGGCATTTTTTCATCGTCAAGTCACAGCTAATTGTGTCTCTCCAACGAGCAACGACCCAAATTTACGACTCTCAAGTCCCAACACTCACCTGATTCACTGCTGTGCCTCTTTTTTTGTCGCGAAAGTCGTCTGGAGTTTACTATGTACCTGGGGCGTGACGTGGCCTGCTCTGATCTGAGGCTTATAAAAACTGGTTCTACGACGTGTATAAATCGTGCTTACTTCAACAACGCGCAGCGCAGCTCCCACGCCCAGCATATATAAATGCGGAAGTGAGCGTATTTGGGTTACCAGGTTCCCATTAAGCAGCTGATTGACAACGCTCTCTAGCGACTATATACAAAAGTACAGCAGGAAATACACTCTGACACGGAGAGTGAAGTAACTGGTAACAAGAGTTCCACGACCTCATATCTCCATGAACAATTCTTTTAATGCAAATGACTTACACATTTGCATAATATATGCTTGGTCATAAACACGTTTATCTAACTTACACCTGTTGCAATATTGACAGTCTTACAATTTTCTAATTAGATGCGGTATGGCGCTTTTGCATTAATTATGCAAATTAGGAATTTATTTGCATAATTGTTATCTGTTGATGATCCACTTTCCATATACTACATACGTTACATGTATTTGAGTCTGATCATGGAAAACACTGCAAATATAGATTTACCTCATTATTTATGCAAATTAACTCCTAATTAGCATAATTTGCACTTCATTATGTACATCTCTGTCTAAGCTACCTGTGTACTAAAGATCACGGAAATCCGTCGTTCCTTTGTTCAGTTATTCTCCTTAGAAGATTTTCATGATGACGCCCCTGCAGTTCCAGAGCAAGCTGCTAGGGGGCCCAAACCTACACCACGTCTTCATTACGTCACAAGCTATCTGTCACCAAAAAATCAAGACCATAGCACATCCAGGTCAAAAGTTACAAAAATGGAATTTCTGCTGCAGTACCAAGGTCACATACCAGGGGGCCCAAAATTGACCTTGAACTTTGGCTTCACATCACCCGCCCACATACCAAATATCAGCTAAATACATCCAGAGGTTCTGAAGTTATGCTGTCTACAGTAGTGCGGAAACACAAACACACACACACACACACACACACACACACACAAACACACACAAAACTATATCTCCATTTTTCATGGAGATAACAAACTGCAGTGCTTGCAAGCCCGGCCATACTTACTATGGACTTAACATAACGAACGTTAGTAATCCTATATAGCTACTACAGAATTTTAGTCTATCGCCATAATTTTCGCGTATACGTTAACGTTATATACTATTAGATTAAACTTACGTGTAGTAACAGCCTACCGCCAGACACACGTACGGCTCCGAATCTGACTTCCTTCAAGAGACTCTTGAAGTAACGGAAATGAACTAAACGAACGGACACGGACCATGAACCAGCTTTCGCCCTACTTTATGTTGTATGTTGTAGAAATTGTATATTGTTGTACCATAAATATGTAATGATATATGTTGATAGAGTTATTAGGACTCAAATGACTGTGTATCTCTGTTATATTGTATCTGACCCTTACCTCTTCCCTCATGACCTCAATGAAAAGCGGCCTGCGTGCCGATTTGAGCTTATCATGAATAAACAAAGGTTCAAACAAATGTATGATGATGCATAGATATGTAACGTTATTAATTAGCTTAAACCTTCACCTTACCTCACCTTATCGTATCTTATCTACATGCAACAAATGGAGTCACCGACCCTCCGGGATCCTGTCTTTCTTATGAAAGTGGGACTGGAGATGTATTTCTGGCGTGAGTCCAGACAAACAAAGCACCAGCAGAAGTGTTTGATGCGATTTTCTCCAGGGAGCAATCACAGATTTCAGAACGTCCTTCATTTGGAATAAATAATGAATTGATAAGACAATGAATGCTGACAAATCTTTTTTTACGTCCCTTGTTCTTCGAGCAAAACTATTTAGGGTGATCTTACCGTAAAGTTACATCAGAAGATGCTGAAACCTTCAAAGCGGAAGTTTTATAACGTTTTCACCTATTGGTATGAATTTGTTTGGTAGTTATTCTTTTCATAGCTTTTCCAACCCCTAATTGATTTGGACATTGGTTCACGGAGCCCTGGTGGCATGTCACGAAACATTTCGCATTTACCTCAAGCAATCGTCACTAGACTCGGTAGCATCGACGCACTTAACCAGAGGATATCCGGTACCGCCTAAAAGGACGGATTCAATATCTGCAAACGCGTGAGGAGGAGAGTGTTCCCAGTTCCAAAGATGACCCTACAGTTGGCCGCCTTCCCGTCAGTCGCGGCGTTGAGTCAGGAGAGGGTAGATGCCATCGCCGCTCGCGCTCTCTCCTCTGAGAATCGGACCTCTAGCTATAGTGAGTTGATGCACGTTTTGATAATATTGTACTAATGTGAGAGGCTTATGATTGTTTGTCCACAATGCAGGCTACGAAAACGCTATTTTTTTTTTAGCACAATGCAGGATATGAAAGCTGTGAAATTCATAGCACAAAGAAAGATATCCAATTTAAGACATTAGAATATTTGAAAACAATGACTTTTTAGCACAATACGAGATATGAAGATGGCGAACTTGATAGCACAAGGCAAGGTAGTAAAACGATTAAATTCATCACATAATCACTTCGGTGGTGCTTAGTTGCCGAAGATGACTCGTAACGCGGTGGGACCTTATTTTGGGTTTATCAGACTTTAAATCCTGAAGCACACAGACGAATGCAGCTTTGAACATTGGTGGTCCGTCGTCAGTCTTGCCGTGTCTGCCGTCCTGTGGCGTCTGACCCTTGAAGCGTTAAAGTGTTGCCTCTTGTTCCCTTAAACTCAAAATCAAATGTTGCTCAGCAAGGTGTGACTAGTAT
The DNA here is from genome assembly GCA_035149815.1 of Branchiostoma lanceolatum. NCBI lineage: Eukaryota > Metazoa > Chordata > Leptocardii > Amphioxiformes > Branchiostomatidae > Branchiostoma > Branchiostoma lanceolatum. The sequence continues at coordinate 13,398,083 of CM068874.1, forward strand.
CTACATGTATATTAGTGGCTAGAACTGAGCAGACCAAAGTTGAAGAAAAAACGTATTCCCCATGGCATTATGTATATTGCTGTGGACGAAATATACTACAGTATATCGCAAATCAAGAACGTTCTATCCTGTTAATTTCTCGATCGAATTTTGATAAATCGAATAATATCTCTTTGATAATATCTGTCCTTTTGTATCTCGGTTATCCAACCGATATCTTGAGATTGGAAATCTGTCCGAAAAACGTGATGACCGCAAAACGGTGCGATTTACCATCCCAAGATCTGCTTGGAGTTATCAGATTACGTCATTAACAAGATAAGCACAAGGTCATGAAGGTAGTGGGGTTTGAACCAAAACATACTGGCAGACAGAAATTTTGTTTTTCTTCCGTGATTCTTACCAATTTGTCTACATTTAGTCAAAGGAGCACATCTTCAAATAAACAAAAATGGCAATTAGATTCAACATTACCCTCAAAACCATTTTCCGTCCCACCGGAATGTTGGGACCCGGGGCGTAACAACACCGAGAGTCACACAGACCCCCAATTAAAAGGAAAGGGCTTTCCAAAGTAGTCAACCATAGTTTTAACCCAAATACCCATCAATCAGTCATCCTAAAACTAGTTGTTCTGGTTGAGCCGCCACTGGTCCGTATCCTGGCTTCAACCATATGTACGGAAAGGGGGAGGGGAATGGACCGTATCGTGAAAAAAATTAAATCCTCAGCGACAATTTACTTCAGATATCGATATTTGTGTGAATGTTAAGTATAATAAGTGTCTTTTGAAAAGGGACGACGCATATCTGTCGAGCAAAGGTCTCGGGAAAGGTTTTTCACCTGTTAAAATAATGTACCCAACCTAAAGTGAGATGCCCTCGCCTGGCCCAAACGACTGTGCACTAATTCATAGGAAAAACATGTAGTTAGCTGAAGCCGGGCTGCAGCCAAAAACATATTTAAACATGTTACGTTCAGCTGCAATAGGGACTGCAGGAAACATCGGCATTAATAATGTGAACGACTTGTCCAGGTTTGCAAGGGCCGTGGAGCAGGGAAAAGACAACTATGAGGAAAAGTCATCCAGAGGTGGGCGCTCATGTCTCTTTTGAAATGTCGTCTGATTATGACGTAATGGGTACGGCACCTGTTATCACAGTTATGGGTAACGTCTTGTTTGAAATGGATGTGCGCCAACAATCATGGAAGAATTTTGGATTCAAAGGTATACAAACATCAATTGTGCCAGAATCGACGCTATATACCTATGGCATCGTTCAAACGTTTGATATTTTGAGTATGTAAAATAGAATTCCTTTGTGGAGAGTTTTTCTTTCGGCATAGAAATTTAAAGAACGTTTTAAGGACGTTTTTGGTCGTCTCAACTAATTCGATTCGTATAGCTATCTACCACGACACATGTTCACTAGGAAAGTGTACTTGGCTTTCAACATCAGTCGCCTTAAGCGCTAAATGAAAATTACAGTATTTTGAAAAGAAACTAGACTAACTTAATGTGCTTTATTTATTGTCATATAAATCTTTTTACCAGAACCCATGTTCTCTAATTTAAAAACAAATCAAAAGTGATCGGAAAAACGTCAACAAAACATGAAAACAGGATGGTTCCATTGTTGTTCCTGTTAAATACCCAGTAGTACATTCCTGATTCGCACGCATGAGTTGTCAATTTAACAACCTCGTAACACATCTGAAAACAGGTCAAACTACTTTTAACGATACGAGCACCATCATAAGGTTTCGTCGTTACGATAGAGATTTCACATATGTCTACATCATTAGAAAGGTATTCTTGTCAAGTGCATTGCTACAGTGGTTGTTTTTCCGCAGTTCCTTACAAATATCGTCCCGCAAACAAGCCCGGGAATCTTGCGCGCCCCAGGGCGCCGTGAGATTGTACGGATGTTTACTTGTCATGCGAGTTTCAATGAGGTAAAGACAGAAGCGACTATCGACAAGTTACGACGATTCACAACAACCCTTTCCGCCACAGGACAACAGAAGTTTACCCGACTCATCCCCGACTGTCCCAACACGTAGTCTATACCTGACTGCCCTCAATTTCACAGGGCCCGCATATGTCCGAAGTTCCTTTAATCGTAGTTGACAGCTTAGTGGATTGACAGAAAAATATATCTCTCTAAATCGAGGTCATGCATGCTTGTAGCGTGACGAAACATGTAAATACCGGTGTAATACTGGCTCTGTGGATCAATAATTCCGACAAATAGAAAGATTACAAATCGACAACAGGGGGACTTATGTCATCAGGGATTGCACAGATCAAATGACGACACCTTTTGTCAGGCAGACATAGCCCTCTTCAGCAGGTGTTTTACCAGATGACTAGAGAGTGCACCAGTGAAAATATAGGTTGCCGAGGTTCTTATTTTGAGTTTCGGGCCCAGATTTAGAAAAATAATGCACACAGCCCGGCCGGATTCACTTGCAAGGAGTCTTCCGAAGCATTCCTTGGCGTTAAGATGTGTGAACATAAGGAATGTTGTGGAAGGAACACCAGTAGAGGGAGAGTGGACTCCGAATCGTCTGAAATGATGATGAAGATGTGTAGATTTACATGTACAGAGAAGGGAGCAAAGGCTGAACATGTATACGTTAACTAATTGTTGTGTCCCGAATATCTATTCTTGTCTGTGTTAGTTCGAATTCAAGACGACCTGTACTTTATCTCATCGGGGCATGGAGCTACAAAATAGATATTGATTGATATCTATTTATTTATTCATTCATTTATTTATTCATTTATTCATTAATTAATTCATTTTTTCATCATCACGGACATTATTTCCAGCCCAACGTCAACTGTCCAGGTTGCGGGACTATAGTGCGATCGGTGATGAAGATGGCGGCGCTGACTCCGATGCTGATGATGGTGTTGTTGGAGGACTGTCTTTACTACTCGGGAGAGTCGTGACGGAAGGTGAGTAACGCTCCCATTAGAAACGTCGAGATTTGTCGGATGGTTGGAAGTCTTTCTTAGCAAGGTTGAACTGTGCTTTCCATCACAAAAAATCCGGATAAATGTTCGATTATCCAACTCCAGTCTTTGTCAAGGACTGAGTAATCCACCGCATCTGTGACGTCACGGATGAAACACATGACTCGGTGAGCAGAAGATCATAAGTAGCAGAAATGTTATGGCGCCCCACTCCCGTTTTTGTTGATTTTTTAGTTGGAAATTACAGCTCAACCTTGATTAAGAATGATTGATATTCATACCAAACGGGGAAACTTTTAAGCTAACAATAAGAGGTCTTACCTGCCAACCGGCGTTTTGGTGGTCCTTCTCCGATCTTCCTCAGGGAAATCATAACAGCTAGCAGAATCAGGTCTCAAATGTGACTAAGCTTGTGCCATGGCAGAACTCCAAAATGTCATATAATGATTAATCAAGAGAGGTTTTGAAATGAAAATCCAGAAGAAAAAAACAAACAAAATGCCTACGTACCGACCCTTATCCTGATGAGGACCATAATCGGAAGCAAAAACTCATTTCTGCCTGGTCTTACAATAGTCTTCGATTTTTGGAGACGCCTCAGGGGCGAGCCTAATGATATTGTATTGTTTACTTTTATAGGTCTCCGGCACGTTCATCAACCCGACAGACGAATCCGACTGAACGTGAGCGGGCTGAAGTTCGAGACGAAGGAGAGCCTTCTGTTCCGGTACCCGCAAACTCTCCTGGGGAACTCCGAGAAACGCGCAGAGTTCTACTGTCCCGACAGCGACGACTTCTTCTTCGACAGACACCGCCCGAGTTTTGAAGCTATCTTTAGGTAACTGTAAATCATGTGTGTAATGTACGTTACTCTAGACTTAAGTAACGGAAATGCTAGTTTTCGATTCGTGAAAAGAAGAAATATTGCTACAACCCATAATTTCTGACCATTGCAGTGACAGCCATGTATGAAAAACAAACGAATAGCCCTACGTGATTGTAACATTATATTTAGAATATTTATACTGTATTTTGTATTTGCATTGTGTAGTTGATCGATCGAACGCTACACTATTCTCTTCTGTAAGTTGAATTTCTGAAGACAAAACGACAATAATTGATAATAAGTGACAGGTTTTGAAAGCAATGAATGATTTTGTACATCATATGATACCGTTGATGACAAAAGGTCCATCATTGACATTATCATGTCTACCCCAGGTACTACCAGACAGGCAAGTTGATACGTCCTTCATCTGTTCCTATTGACGTGTTTGTGGACGAGATGCGGTTCTTCCGACTCGGAAGTGACATCATCAGCAGCTACCTGGAGTCTGAGGGATTCATTTTCCCCAAACCAATCCGCGAATGTGACATGCCGCCTGAAGGACATCGCCGTACAATCTGGAGACTCATGGACTTTCCCGAAAGCTCGATTTTTGCAAAGATCATAACATTTATGTGTGTATCCGTCATATTTGTCTCCATCTTCGTGTTCTGCATGGAGACTCTACCAGAATACCGAGACCAGGAGGTCCTGATGGACCACGACAACATCACCAACACGACAGCCATCGAACGAGCGGGGCAGAGTTCGTTCTTCCAAATAGAGACCTTCTGTGTGGCTTGGTTCTGCATCGAGCTAGGTCTTCGCTTCTACTCGTGCCCGAAGAAGCTAGTTTTCGTCAAGGACCTCCTGAACATTTTCGACTTCGTGGCAATCGTCCCCTACTTCGTGACCCTGCCCCTCATCATCGCGAACGTCTCCATTCCGGGAAACTCCATCGTCTTCTCCCTCCTCAGGGCCATGCGGCTCACCAGGGTCTTCCGCATCATGAAACTCTCAAGACACTTCAAGGAGCTGCAGACGCTGATGAAGACGATCCGCGCCAGCGTCGGTGTCTTAGGAATGATGGTGTTCTTCATGCTGACTATGATGGTTCTCTACGCCAGCTGTGTCTACTTCGCAGACATGGACGCACCGGACACGTTTTTCGAAAGGTATTAAAATGAATTAAAAGATTTCGATTGCATTTTTCGAAAATCTGTTTGTAAATCAGTAACTTGCAATTTCATCGGAAATGTATTCAGGATTTACGTGTGCATCTATGTTAAACACCATCTTCCGAACATATAATATGTTCTATATATTTCACAATGTATAAGGGGACATTTGACATATTCTACTACAGCATTCCTGACGCGTTTTGGTGGGCCCTCGTGACTATGACTACCATCGGGTACGGCGACGTCTACCCCAGGACTCTGCCAGGGAAACTCATCGGCAGCATGTGCGTGATCACGGGGCTACTCGTCATCGCCCTTCCCGTCCCGATCATCGTGGAAAACTTTAACAACTTCTACAAGAGAGATAAGAATATGCACATAGCGGAGGAGTCCGTCATGGAAAAGTTACCCATCGACGAAAGCATTAAGACGTTCTTGAAGAACGTGAAGAAACGTTGCGTGCGTAGCTGGGTAGGAAGACGACTCCGCGGTGTAGGAAGGAGAGTTCGGAGGCTCTGGAACAGGGAAGGAGGCGACCTTCAGCACCTGGATAGTCCCGGTGAAAACCACGTCTCAGCCGCTAGGAGGCGTAGTAAGAGACGACGCCAGAGTTTGGGCAGCAGTGAATTGATCGAACTAGATCACGAGACAGTAGTGTCGGTGATATCCTCTGAACTTTGATTGGTAAGGAAAGAAATAGATATTAACAGCGTCAGCAGATTGATATTGGACTGAGCAGAGCACTTTGGACCTATGCTTGTAGCCTATTACAGCTTAAATTTACATACCGATGTCTGATATTTTGTGGACAAACTTCTCTGGTACACAACGGATCATGATAACCCTAGTGCGGTTCTTCACGTTTCGTTCAAAATCGAAAAAATCTTGACATTCATGCCAAAAATGTTTTGACCCAATCGGTAGATGTTTTTGACTTGATTTTGAGATGTTAAAAAAATCTCAGAGGACAGTTGAAATGATATCCTATAGATTCTTTGTCAGTACTGTAGAAACGCAGAGCAACGTTACATATGAAAATATAGTTGCTATAACCTGTTGTTATAAGAAAGATGCTTGGAAAAAGTGCATGTACGTTCACCATGTATCTACATTCAGGTGCGCACCGATTTACAAAAAAGGAACTTAATGTAGCATGGGTGAAACTGGGTCGTATAATCACAACGGACAGATATTCTATCTACACGAATACAATTTCATAAAGGCCTGCTAAACAAACACGTAATGTATATCTACACTAACATAATACTTTGGGTCTCTAGGATCCAGCTAGGTCCATATTCCCCAAATATATGACGGAAAAAAATGTATTTGCAGTACCATAGGAAGCCGCTAGGATCCCATTATCTAAATCAACCTTGGTCTCCCCTACACCTACCTACCCACCAAATATCATAAAGGTCCATCCACAGCTTCCAGAGTTATGCTGTTTACGTAAAAAAAACACATCCACCATTATGATAGCAAAAATGAAAACACGGTCTTTAACCCAGACTTGCATAGGTTTAATGCAGCATACTGTGAAGGTAACAAAATATAGAATGTTCTTCTAGCAGCTCATACAGTATATAAGCATCTACATTGTTATATACAGTAGATTACATTTAAGTACTTAAGTTATAGCAGCTTATACTAATATGCATACATAAATACATACATACATTCGTATTGCTTTTTAACACCAACATGATGAAATTAATAGCATCTAATAAGCCCTGTTTTGGTGTACATGTGGTACAGAAATGCAACTTGTATCTTTGATACCACAATATCAGTGATACATACACTTACTAGAATTCAGAATATGCATTGTATATATCTATCTATTTTTGCATTGATAAATACATTATAGTTTACCTATGACTGAGGTAACTAATGTTAAGGCAGCTCCAGTGCTACATATACAATACAATATCATGCTGTGATAAAGAGTATAAAGGCAAGAAAGCTATTATGCAATACAATACACGGTATAAAATGTAACATCTGAAATTTTCTGTTGGTCACGAAAAGTTGAAAATGATGCCAGGTAAAGTGGGACATGTTGAACACAAGTTTTGTATTTTACGGTATTTGCAAAAATGAATTTGAATCACTTTCACATGCAGCATTTGCCTGTTGGTAATGTTATCAGCTCCAATTCTGTATTCACAGGACATGACACATATCATTATTGTAGAAATTAGAGAAAATTAGTATATGTGAAGGTTTGAATACAAACTCTTATGAGTACAATGTGAGATATCAGCTCCGAGCTTTAGATAAGACACTACAATATAGTCACTGAACAAATAAAGTACATATTATATGAACACATGCTAAGTCTTGGGTTTCTTCCCCTGGTTTAATCATATATGGGTGCAGCTAGCTTAGACAAGACTTAGACTTGACTTAGCTATAGGACACTCCCCTCAAAAAACATAGAACGAGAGAGGCAGGACTCTACGAAGGGACACTGAACACCTTTTTCAAAAGGATTGATCCACCTTGTCATGATTGTCCATACCTTTTGTAGATACATGTAAACCTTAAGGCAACTAGTGAAAAATTCCATCAATTACAAGATGCACAAAAGATCTCTGACAAAGCGACACATCTGAGAAAAAGTCCAACAGATATTGTGATGGACTATGACAACACATTATTCCAGTTGGTTATGAATAAGTACTGGAGCAATAGCATAGGGTCCTATAGCTAGGTTTGAGTCTCAGAACCTTTTATGAGGTTAGTTGGGACTTTACCCACATTTATATGGTCAAGACTTTTCACTGTGTAACCTTTGCAGCTGCTCTTGTTGGTTAGATACATCTTTGCTAGTCATAAATAGTAGAAATGAGAACGTCACTGTAAATAAGTCCACAAATCACAATCAAGGGACATAATTGTCCACTTGCAAAATATATACACACTTCTCTATGCAGATGATATAGCTTGTCATTTTTCCACTTACTCTTACCCTATATATAGCTGCATCCAATCTAATTTCAGTTTGCAGCATTGAGAGTGAAGGTAGCAGAAAATTGCACGAGTGCATACATGTATGTCAGTACAATGCTTGATTCTACAGTTTAAAGACCTCAGTCTGTGGAAATTGACATTTAATAATGATTTAACTTCCACTTTGGAGATCTGAAAGGGTGCATGATCATTGCATAGTTTGAAACAACTAGTGCAGGTCTTAACTTTTCTGATGAAATATATTTTTGTGTAACATGACACCCACCAAATTTAAGTCAAACCTCGCCATTGAACTTGATCATGACATTTGGATTCCATTTGGAAGTGTTTTGAGTGATCATGAAGGTACAGTCAAACCTGCCTAGGCGACCACCTTTTCAACGCGGCCACCTGGCCATGGCGACCGCTTTTTCTCGGTCCCGAAAATTTTCCCCATAGGCACAAGCATTAAGCTGCCTGCCCAAGGCGACCACCCGTCCAACGCGACCGCGACCGCCACGAATTGGGACCGCACAGAGCACAGTCCCTGCCCATGGCGGCCGCCTAATTTTCAAGCGTGTGGTGACATCGGATCATTTTGCTGTCGGATTTCACGGAAATGTTTTCAAGACTTTGAAGGACAAAAATAAGGACAAAAATGTATGGAATAGCAATGTTATAGCATCGATTCCTCCATGAAGTGTTTTAATAAAACGTTCCCCCTATAAACATTGTAAAGACAAATGTTTGTGATGTTGTTGTGCCTATCGTAATCTTATAGTTTACCGCAAACTCAGTTCGGTTTAAACTCAATTTTCAGAACGAATACGTAGTGCATGGCGTCAAAAAGTCAGATTTCACAGAAATTACTATCTATTTCTTGTATTTTCAACAAAAATGTGTCTGTGTCTTACTGAACTCCGCCGAAAAATGACTTCGCGGCGGGCAAAACATCGGGCGAGAAATGTTGTTCCTCGGTCCCGACGCCACCTTGGATTTGGGGCGGCCCGGATTTGCCGTACCGCTGACCTTTCTAAAACACGATGCTTTTGTGTATGAACATTTACGAATACTCTAGTTATTTATGAAAATTAATATTCTAATTTTCTTTTTATTTCCATGGATCTCACAAACCTTTATTGGACGCTGTGCGTTCTGCTGCACTGACTAATACCTTTCGATGCGGTCGCACAGAGCTTGGCGGCGCGACGAAATCACACCGTTCCGTTTCATCTTTAGTTGTCAGATCGAAAACTTTTTGCTACTTTTATCCAGCGGTCGGCGCCCCAAAAAGGCTGCGGCCAGCAGGTGTTTTCTAGGGATTTGTCTTAGGCCTTAAAACTTCGATGATGTGCGTGTGTGTGTGTATTATTCAATGTAACGTGTGAATGCGGGAGGGCGCTGCGAGGCATCGATTTGTAGCCATTGTTTTGTAGTCAAAATTATGACGAAAATTTGTTCACGATGTAGCGGTATACAATTATTACAACGATAACGGAAAATGTAATTTTTGTAGGATCTTTCTGTCAATGAGAATTGAACCTGGCGGGGGTCGTGCTGTCTAAATTCACATAATTTTCCATCCATTTGCGTTCTGTATTTGAAAACCTCGACCTGGAAACATGTGAGTGGAATCCTCTTCATGGCGACCACCTGTCCATCGCGACCGTTTTTGCTCGGTCCGCCGTGTGGTCGCCTTGGGCAGGTTTGACTGTAGTAGAAAATTGCACTGGTAACGTTACATACAGTACAAAACTGTACAAGCGGCCACCTCTACCAAAGGACCACCTTGCAAATGTGACCACTTTTTAGTGGTCCCTTACTAATTTTTCCCATTGACACAAGCATTATAAGAAACCTGTTTATAGTGACCACCTGTCCACATAGACCAGATTTTATCAGTCCGCTGAGTGGTCTTCTTGGGCTGGTTTGATTGTACACTAGTGTAAGAGTTGAGTCTACTGTTCACTGTTCAGACTTCAGTGTGGAATGCTAACTTCTCTATAAACTGACAGAGACAGAGCCCCTTGTCTGTGTGCCTCTGTGCACGAGGGGTGCCCAGCCCTCCCCTCACCAGGAACTTGATGTACTTGCTGCTGTACGTCAACAGGAACTGCTTTGCCATTTCCTGTTAATAGGGAGAGGAGGATTAATAAAAATGGTGACATTAAAGAGTAGTATGCAGTGACTCACCATGGACTTGACAATGAGGACCCAGACCCAGACTACATCTTTGTAAGACCCATGTAGATCTGTACCCAATCTAACCTGGTAACACCCATATACCCCCTGCCCTGCCTTTTTGTAAAACCTATGTACACCCAGTCTCACCTGATAAGACCCATATCGGGCGAACCTGATGGACTGTATAATGAAACAGCACTTGGAATTACATACTAAAACCCATGTACACCCAGCCTAACCTGATAAGACCCATGTACACCCATCCTCACCAAAGTCCCATGTACACCCAGCCTGACCTGATAAGACCCATGTGGGGTGAACCCGATGGACTGTATGATATATGACAACACCCAGCCTTACCTGATAAGAGTCATGTACACCCATTCTCACCAAAGTCCCATGTACACCCAGCCTCCCCTGATGAGACCCATGTGGGGCAAACCTTATGGACTATATAATAAAAGACAACACCCGCCTTACATGCTAAAACCCATGTACACCCAGCCTCACCTGATAAGACCCATGTGGGGTGAACCTGATGGACTGTATAATATATGACAACACCCAGCCTCACCTGATAAGAGTCATGTACACCCATCCTCACCAAAGTCCCATGTACACCCAGCCTCACCTGATGAGACCCATGTGGGGCAAACCTTATGGACTATATAATAAAAGACAACACCCGCCTTACGTGCTAAAACCCATGTACACCCAGCCTCACCTGATAAGACCCATGTGGGGTGAACCTGATGGACTGTATTGTTGACCCGGAAGCCTCCAGGTCAGTCTCCGACTGTACAGACATCTGCGGCCCCGACGTGCTGCTGACGGAAGACAGGAGCGGCGACTCCTCGTCCGACAACCTGCTCTCACGCTCGTGCCGGTGTCTGATCACGGTCAGGGCCTCGTACGACAGGCTGCTCTCCTGAGGGTTGAAGACATACTTTTTGATAAGATTTTGAACCTCTCGGAATACTGATATATGTGTATGTTTTACCTGAAAGTCTGCATAGCTACTGATTTGGATCTACACGTCAGTTACTGTAAATGCAGAAATGTTCGCGGGGATTTAATTTCATGGTAGGGAGAAAATGGAGTGTTCGCAGTGGATTTAAGTTCACGTTTGAAACAATAGTAGCACTAAAGTCACACAATGGAATGGCTTTTTATGGTGGTTTTAAGACTTCACCGCAAAAATCGTGAACATAAATCGACCTTGAACATTTCCGCAATCTTGCATATTTGCCATGAACCTACAAGAAAACGATGATTAACTTGAGCAAAAGAGATCTTGGGGTCAAATGAGAATAATTGAAATTAGTTGCTGGTTCTGTGTAAATTAGAATGGCTGGAAAGTCAACAGTGAACGCTAATTTCTTAGTCCTCTCTTTTCTCAGCAATACATGTACAGAGCTTGAGGCAAAACAGCCTCTTTTTCACAGATGGATTTACATGTAAGCCATTCCCAGCTAGAGTTTCATACCAAGATTTACATTTCCCCTTTGCACAAGAGACAGAAAAGCTCTCCCCGATTCAGCTGCAAAACTGACAGATTTACATCATCTATACTGTGACACAGTGGCCTTGTGGTTAATGTTGTTGACTCAGAGGTATTGAGTTTAAATCCCTCACAGGTCCTGATGTTGTGCCCTTGGGAAAGGCACACTCAACTCAGGTGAAAATGAGTGCCTAGTTCTGACCAGGGAAGTTCCTTGGATAGGAGGTCCCGTGTTTGAGGAGGGACACACATCTCAAGCACGCTAAAAAACCCACCACACCTATCAAAAAGAGTAGGGGTCCATCCCGGTGTGAGTGGATCAAATAAATCTGTCCGGATATTCAGCTTGTACTCTTCAGTACAGACCTGGTGTGTTACACCATGAGGTGGTCTAACAAATATGCAATACAAACAAGCTATACAGCTGTTGATAAAGTCCATACCAGGTATCCAGGTGCCAGGTGCCCAGCTTCATCATGTTCCTGTAGAACCTCAGCCAACCAGTCCTGGAAAACACACAACAAATTTATCTGTTTAATATACTCTCACTGCTTAAGCCCCTGTCACACAGAACTGATCAGCCAACAAGTCTGCAAGCACAAAATCGTAAATGATATTTTTGGCAGCAACATGCCAGGTGTTCCCTTCATTATCGCACAATTTTGAGACATCAGCTGATGTTTGCAGGTGCCTGAGCACCGTCTAGTTAGATAGGATAGATTTCCAGGTAAAAAAATAAAGTTTTCTGGTGATTGTTAAATTTGGCAACGTTCTGGTAATCAAGAAATATGGCTGAAGCTTGTCAACTGTATAATGTGTTAAAGGCCATATTCATGTCTCTTTCCCACAGAGTTTGTCAACATAAATCTCTAGCTCTGGGGAGCAAGGACAAAAGAATCGTGCAATAGAACCAGTGTTTCCCTACCACTAGTTTGACATGGTAGAACAATACTACCTTTTGTACTAAGAAGGCTCATCACACTATGCTGAATAATTCATATACTTGTGACAGTCACATGGCAACTGTTGGAACAAGCCATGCAAACAAACTATGTTTGGGAATCACTGATCTCTACTTAACAATTGCCAACAGGTTTTTCTTAAACATCACAAACAGTGTGAGGACAAAATACAGAGGAAGCTAAATCTTAATACTCACCATACAAGGCTCTGCATCATAGTACACAAAATGTAGCTGGTCCTGTTTGTTAAGGACATTCTGACAGTGGTATTCTAACTTCTAATATGGAGTGTGAACTCTTCCACATATAGAGCCATTATATTGTTATTGAGCATTGCTAGATATGTTATTTTCAAAACATGCTGTAATGATATTAAGAAATATTAGAAAATCACACTTATTGAGATTGACAAGAGGTTTTATACATAACAAATTAAAGTAAGAATTTAAACTCCAAATTATGAAAACTCTTGTCACTCTACAACTTGGAACCCTGTTTATTGCTAGTCTTGTTAATTTACATTTCATTGCTGGTTTGCTTGTATTTCTATGTAAATGTACATGTACAGTTTTACTGATTGAAATAGAATATGAAAAAAAAGTTGCAAAAACACCTCCAGTAGGAAAAACAACGTCCTAGAGCTGTAAACCATCTGAGTCTTACATCCTATGAAGTTTTATAAGGAAGGATACGAAGATGTGGTTGCAGCAGTGGATCATCCCGTCAGTCATGCCCACCAGCAGTCCGTGGTTAATGAAGGTCTCGTTGATACAGGCCAGATGGATGTCTGTGTTCCTGTCAATCTAACACGGGCAAGTATTAAAAAGAGGATGTTAGCTTCACACCAAAATACATGTAACTCATAAACCTAGCCTGGAGTCCAGCCCTGTTAGCTTTGGTCTGCTCCCAATGGTCGCTACCCCGCCAATGTTGGCCGAGTAGCGACCGTTGGATGTCTGTCAATCTTAACAGGAGAAATCAGGAGGATGTCAGCTTTCCATCAAAACAATAAACTCTAATTTTACCTAGTAAATATGTTGAAGGTTTCAAATGCCTAGTATCTGTCTACATCTAAAGTAATCTGTGTCTTGAAATAACAATTTTACTTGTACTCAAATCCAAAGCCACTTTTATATTTCTAGCATATAATGCTGCACTAATGCTTCTATGATGTACAATACAGATACTGAAATATTTTCATCACATTTACACATACAATAAAAGAGACAGACATAATGTATTAATGTACTACTGCCTAGACTATGGGGACAAAACTAAACAATCTACAACAGTCACTAATGAAATTCTGTTTGATCTGGCAAACAGCTGTAGACTGTACCTGGAATAATTTTCTGAAGAAACTAGACGAACAACCAAAAGAGAATATCAACTGCCCTGACCTTCTTCATCTTCCAGTGTATCAGGAAAAACAGCAGCGCGACCACGGAAGCCGCCGCCACCAGCGCGATGAGCATGATCAGGGGTAGGCTGAGATTGGGCAGGTACTTGTACAGACTGGTCACAAAGTCTGACCACAGGATGAACAAACACAGCATGGCCATGAAGATGGTGAAGGCCGTGGAGTAGAAGAAGATGTAGGTGCGAAGTTTGGGGTCGCCCAGGATGCTGGCAATGGCGGCAGAGACGTCCTCACTAGGAATCTGTATGAGTCGACAAAAAATACAATTAACATTGTAGTTTAAATTGAGTCCTTTCATTTCATCCCCAAGGGAGTGAAGGATTGTTTGGCCATGTCTGTGAGTGTGTATCTGTGAGTGGGAGTGTCTGTGCTTCTGCACTTTAATACAACTGCAGTCAAGTGAGATAGCTGCTGCTAGTAACTGTCTACAAAATATGAAATGAATACAAACTCAATCTACAGAAACAAAATACACAACAAATTTCACTCAAGAAACATACATGATACAGTCTTTTTTCCTATCAATTTTACATATACATGTACACGTACAGGTACACAACTAGTCAACCACTACCATAGACTGTGGCAGTGTTAGTGTTACACTTGCATGAATAATACATCCAAACTACTGTAGAAAAACTGTTCCAATTTGCTTGTACATGTGATTCGCAATTGACATAATTTAGTGCCAGGAAATTACAGAGTAGAGCATTGTGAGTGTTGTGACAGCGTAATTATTGCAGACAATTTCACTTAACTGCAACTTCAAGTAAAATTTTTGGCAGGTAGCAGAAAGTGTTTTGTATCCTAACGCCACACCAATCCAATTTCTTGGTTCTCAGATTTGAAGGAAATGAAGACAAACCTGTATTCTTGCGTTGTGCAGCTCCTGTATACAGTGTTCAAGGTCAAACTCTGCCCGGAACAGTGTGTTCTTAGAAGACAAGGTCGTGATAACTTGTCCATTGTAATATCCTACAACAAGGGAAAAATGCAGTAAACTTTACCTGTATGTCTTTTTTTATAATGATGTGTACTGTATTCTTATAGCTTATGTTAATTTTTTTCCCTGCGTTGTCCATAGTTTTGTACCCTCTGTGTGTACAGCATGTTCATTGTAATATCATATGCACCATACGTACTACAACAATGAATGAAATACAGTGAAATAAAACCACTTAACTTTCAGAGTTCACCTGTCTGTCTTTATTGAATTTCTTTTTCTTCATGTACATACTCACTCTAAGGGATGATATTTTAGGGAGGATTGTATAAGCTGAGAAAGTTTTCCTGCTTTAAATCTGTTTTTACTGCAAACCTGTGAGTTCTGCTGCCATGTACTTACGTGCATTATAGGAGACATAGGTTCCACAGCTGCTCATGAACTCATCAATACTGTCTTCGCTCAGTTTGGACCGGCCTGAGAACTTCAGGTCTGGAACAACAGCAAAAAAAAAAAGAGTTGTGTGTGATCTTTTGTGAAATATTTCATCCTTTTCACATTCTGGAAACAGTTCACTCGGTACTCAAGATTGGACTTGCAAACATACGAATAAAGGCATCAAAACAGTTCAGCCCCGAGCAATCAGGACAGTCAAGGACATTTAATCAGATTAATTAAACCACCTTGCCTAGGACGACTAGTGCTTGTGTTATGGCTATGGTTAGGGTTACAGTTAAGGTTAGGATTAGATTTCAGTTAGAATTAGCGTTGAGGTTAGGTCTAGAGTTAACAGGTATCCTCTTGACAGTGAAACATCTATAATCGTCCTAGGCATGGTGCAGCATTGTCCTGATCGGCTAGGGGCAAACTGTCCAGGTGCCAAAACATCCGACATTCAAGATTAAACAGTACTCGTCATACCTGTGTCGTCCTCCTGTGAGTTGGACAGGTGTGTGTGAGTGCTTGTGTAGAAGCTGCTCTCCCCGTTACTAACACTTGTAGACCTGGGGGACAGGTAGTCGTCGTCGTCTGATGACATCTCTGTCTACCTGCTGGGTACATTAAGCATCAAGAAAAGGTCCCTTTACTTGAGCTTAAAGATCTTTGTTCAGAAAGCCTTTTTTTGCCCCAAAACATGAAATAAACACCAATGGATCATCTTACAGCATGATAATCATCTTCATCTTATCACAGAATATCAGCACGGTGTTTGAATGAGATATAATCTCCTTGATTTCTGTGGGCATTTTGTACCCTTAGACTAGTGCAAATCATGATATATATAAACTGTTTTTTTAATGATTGTTTTTCTGCTATATATCCTTTGAGTTGATTTCCCTTTGTGCAAATATGAATTGAAAAACTTTATTGTACAAATAACCTGGGTAGAAAGAATCTAATTCTGAATGGACTGAAAACAATAGAAGTACTTATACAGGTAAGGTCTGGTGAAAGGAGTCCTGGGGGGATTCAATTGACTGTTTTAAGTTCATTAGTCACCCCCCCTCCTGTTTACTTTAAAAGAGACTAAACTCTGAAAGCAACTACCACAACACCTGTGTTTTGTCATACCCTTTGGGGTTTAGGATCTGAATTGTTTACTTTCTATTTGAACACAATAGATTTTCAATCTGGTTGACCAGGTGATTAGAATATAATGAATACATAGTTAACATACAAAAGCATCAAACTCAATTAAGTTGCAAACTAGTTTTCACACCTGAACTCTTACTAATATTACTACACCCCATGCAAACAATTGGAATTTCTACTAAATACATTTCATACTCTCTAAGTAGAGGTTAGGCTCTGGCTTGTTTTGGACATCTTTTTCGTGGTTTTTAAAAGACTATCTATTTTGTCAGGTTTTCTTTTTTTCTGTTAGCTAAAGAAAAAAACCTGCCAAATAGGAAGCCTGATAAAAACACCTGAAAAGACATCCAAAACAAGCTGGAACCTAACCTCTGCTTGGAGAGTAGTATTTTCAGTCCAGAGACTAATACAGAGGTCTGGTGGAGACTGAATATACCATTAGATGTAACACTAGATGGCCCCAAACCCCTCCCATGACCTTACATTTTACAAATAAGGAAGCATGCTGGTGAGTGGTGACTATTGATGATTTGGCACATAACAACGATAATCTGTTGATTTAGTCTTTCCACTTGGTTGATTTGCACTGACAAGCCTTCTGTTCTCTCACACTAATTTAATTCTATTTTCTGAAATCATTCTTCATCAATGACACATTCAGTGAATAACACTGAAAAAAGATTCACATTCGTCAGTCCTACAGTTTGTATGTTTAGACAGAGGGATGTGTGCACCACACACACACTAACATAAACACGCCCAAATTAACACTGATCACTATCATCGGTTACGTAACTAACACGGACTCTGCAAATCGCGGAGTGTCCAAATTTGGTCCCAAAGCTATATTCTGACCTTTGTAAGATTTGGAGAAACGTAGTGTTTATCGTATAATAGAAAGTGGTACATGTTAGACCTTCTTGTTAGTGAACCATACTCACCCAGTTCTCAGTTCGTAGACGTCTTAGATTCGGAGCTACAAAGTCTTCCTTCCGATGTTCTTCATAATTCTTGAGACTTAACGACTAGAATAAGATCTAGCACGTCGCGTTCGCAAAGTCCCAAAATGTCGGTGAGTCAAGGCTCCACTCCCCCGGCTGTGTACTTAAAGCTTCCTGCCCGAGGAGTCCGGTTTCAAGGCGTCGCAAAAATACCTGAAGGACTGGTAAAGCGTAAGAAGTCGTAACAACTCCGGCCCCCCTCCCACTTTACCAAGCAAGGAAAACGTCGCGTTTTAGCGTTTTCGGCAATGTCGCGGGAGTAGATACGTCTTCAAAGCACTCTCCGTCTTAAGACGTGTCTGGTCGTTGAACTCAGTCGCTAAAATTGCTAAAGACGAAGTATCAATGGACACAGGAATCTCGAAGTGCGACCACTGTGAAGCCCGACTAAACATGTCAAACATGGAATACTGCAGTTTACAATAAAATCGCTAGACGCGCTCTTGGTAAATGTGCGCGCGCATATGCGGAAGTTTATGTTTTCGAAAAGGATGGCGGAAAACAAGACGGTGTTCAAGGTACGAGCTAAGTTTCAACCTATCTTTTGTGTGTTACTTTCGGGGCAGGTAACTTATACCACTGCTCTCCGTAATGTCTGTTAGATCGTTGATCCTGTAACGAAGAAAGATTTACTTTTAAGCTTTTACCAACAAGTCACGATCGGTCGCGACCTGAAAAAACAAGTTTGATGATCATAAAAATACATAGCTTAGCGCATTTACGTTGGTGTTCTCAAGGACGCACAGCAACAAATGCAGTAAACAACATAGTTTAGAGACAAGTCCTTGTTTAGAGACAAGTATTTTCATGATTTTGCAAGCCCTTTTTATGAAGTGCACGGGACATTGAGAAACCTGTATTGCTTGAACTTTCCCCTATTTTCATAACATACACGATTAGCCTAAAGTTTAACCCTACCTAATTGGGGGTGGGGTATTTTGTCAACTTAGGACGACGTCAAGATCTGATTTCTGACCAAATTTTGCTTTTCTTCTCTACCAGGGCTGGTTGGAAAAATGTAAGCATGTTCATGGTTCACAGAAAGGTTTCCAACTCAAGCTGAAAGGATCTGTGTCGTGGAAGAGAGCTTTCTTCATCCTCCATTGTTGCCATGGCGACAGCACATTGCATTGCTATGAAGATGAACCACAAGAGGTCTCTGTATCAAAAGGTGAGATAGAGTCGGATGATGATCATGTGTGTGCGTGTGTGTGTGTGTGTGCACTTGTGTGTGCTTGTGCAATTGTGTGTGTGCATGTGTATATTTTTCTGCAGTACAGTTTTTGCATGTTGAGCCAGAGGGTGCCTACTATTTTTCGGGGTTAAGTCTGCCATCTCTGATTGCCGTGTTTGAGCCATCCATGTAAGTCCCCAGTTTTCTTCATACTATGTCCAGGGAAGCCTCGGTCCTAGTATTAATAAGCTACATAATCATGTAGCATCCAAATCATACAAGAAGATATATCCTTAAATTGATTACAGAAAGCCTGAGCCTGAGTCCCTACTACTGTGTGTACAAACGTGAAGGCCTGGTGAAGGGCAGGACGCAGGTGTTTGATGTCACCACACCTGGAGCCACCTGGAGACTGGCAGCTGCCGACCAGACTAGCCTGGACCTCTGGGTCCACCACCTGCAGATACAGGCTAAGCTGAAGGACGACTTGCCTGGTGAGACAAAGTGCATTCAGGAATCCCAGACATTTATCTAAAGGGGGTGCTTCATAAGTGTAAGTCTGGGGATAGTGAAAATCAATGGCAAACAAGCAAATTTCAATTAAGCAAGGTTACAGTATATGAATTTCAAAATTGACAGGGTGGTGCTCAAATCATAACAAATTGGTGCAACCCCATCATAATATTGCTAGAGAGAAACCTGGGCAGTTGTGAATTTTCCCATAAAGGGTTTATTTACTGTTTATAACAATACATACAGTAGCACCATGTTCCATTAACCCATACTCTAGGAAAAAATGAGGAAGCTAATAGGAAAAAAATTATGTTGTCTAATTTCATGTTTTTGAATGTCCAACCTTCTGAATAATGTAGTATCACTAAAACATTTGAGCTATAACAATTCTCTTGTCATTGTCTCATGCAATTCAACAACAGGATTGGAAGCAAAGGTGAGACATTGGTTCTCTAAGATTCGACTACAGTTTTATGCTTTACTAGCTTTGACTTGTTTCAAAATGCAGGTTTTTACACAGTTTTTTGTGTGACTTTGCTACAGGGCAGTACTTTACAGTGAGACCGGCAGCGTCTGAGAGTGCAAAGAGAATCGGTGCCCAGGGCCAGCAGTGTCTGCTGCATGTGTCACAGTGGGGCCTCACTCTGGCTCAGGAGGTCAGTTTAAACCTAGTACTGTATGAAACAATAGCTTGTAGAATTGATCAATGTTGTGTAGAATAGAGCAATACATTGATGTGATTTCACAAACTTTAAAGACAGTCATAGGGTGCATAAAACAGTGGTTTAATAGTGACCCCACCTCTTGACCAAGATGTTGGGAGTTCAAATCCTGCATGTAGGCTCTCGGCTGACATGCACGCTACTGGTAAGGGTTGCAATACACTCCTTATTAGGACGGGATGTTAAAACTTAGTAACGACTGTTTATTGTCCTTGTTCCATACAGGTGTCCAGGTGTGTTCTGGCCCAGTGGCCGCTGAAGAGTCTGCGGAGCTATGGAGCAGAGGATGATGGGAAGTTCAGCTTCGAGGCGGGTCGTCAGGCACCCATGGGGCAGGGTGTGTACATGTTTAACACCCACCCGGGTCAGGAAACATCCATCGACACTCAGGTGGACATGTTTGTACAGAAGCAGGCCAAGATGGCGGACCAGGTAGGGAACTGTAAATTCATTAAGAAAATTTTGAAAAAGAAAAAAGAAAATCTGAAAAGAAATTTCGAAGAAAAAAAATTCAGAAATGTGGCAATTTGAAAATTCGAAAAAATGTCAAAATTAAAAAAAAATCTCAGCTAAATTCTTTTTTTTTCTTTTCAAAGATTACAGTGCTTTTCTATCCAAAGACTTGCCCCATACTGTATATCAAGTCCATCTTCATTGCATACCATCATGCAGTGAATACCAGCTCCTGCTGTGGTGCTTGCACAGCTGTGGTGGCCCAAGGGCTATGGAAATGGATATGGACATTATCCTATACATCATATAGTGTGGGAGGGACGTGAACTTTATATTTAGCTTATACATCACGTTTCTTCAATACCAACAGGAAAAAGCTGGCAAGTCTCCAAACAAACAGGAAACAGCTGTCAGGAGAAAAGGAAGTGCAGCTCATGAACTTGACCCTGACATGTGCTCCGAATACGCCACACTGAGGAGGATGACTTGTGATAATATTGGAGGTATATTGTCTTTTTTTGTTGATTTGTTGACATGCATTTGGATGAGTGTATCCTCTTTCCGTATTTGTAGTTTTGATTTCAGAAGAGTAAGTGTGGTACATAATCTATAAACAACTGTTACGGTTGTAAAATATCAAAATTTGTTGCTTGCATTTTGTTTCATTGGTGCTCTGCTCTGTAAGTTGATACAGTACCTTTACTTATTAATTGCAAAGCTTACTCTATTTGTTTTTCAGTGTCATCGATAGATAACAGGAACCAGTCCAGACACCTGTCTTTCCCACAAGACACTGAGACAGGGCTTCTCATTGGCTCCTTTGGTAGCCAATCACAGCAAAGCTCATCAGATAAGGACCCAGCATCCATTGGCAGGTCCAATGTTGTCAACATTCCTCCTTCTTCCTCTTCAGACAGTACCAACTCTACATACCTTGCAATGAGAACAAGTTGGTCTCCTAGGAGTTCCACAACTCAATCATCTTCTTCTGAGTATGAGGTCATGAGTCCGCTCTCTCTCAATCATTCTTTACCTTTCCAGTCCTTCTCCTCCCCTCCCAGAAGAAGTGGTAGCTTCCAGGATGTTTCTGTTTTCCCCATGTCACCCCTGTCTAATATGAGTGGAAGCTTCAACGACCTTTCTGTGTTTTCCCCAACATTATCACCTAGTGATGGCAGCTATACAGCCAGCCAGCTAGCTTCAGCTAGCAGAGACAGTACTGCTCAACCAATAACTATGCACAAGAGGTCAGCCTCGGTGGATATAGAAAAACCTGGCCAAAATCCTTTTTTCTTCGCAACTCAAGTTACGAGTTTGGCCCCTTCTTCTACTACAAATACTGTGAGCAGACCAGCACTCCATAGATCACACAGTGAAGGGAACATCCCCCCTCCTTTTACAAATCTTGCCAGCAATTCCCCTCCTAAACTCCCGCCAAAGGGTGCCGTCCCTGCAGGGAGGTCAATGATGTCACAGAGGAGTCTCCCACCTATCCCGGCATCCCCATTGGATGTGAACATCACGCCTTTCCAGTTTACATATGGACTCCAATATTCTGGAAGCCACGAGTATCAATCGTTACTAACACCAGAGGAAGCACAGAGACTGAGGGTGGCTGAAAGCAGCTACACCCAGTTAGCTGATAGGACAAGGTCAAACCCCAAAGGACAAGAACATCCAGCTATCTCACCTCATTCTGTACAGCCAATGAGCACCATGGGAGCTGAACACACCTTGGAACAAGGTGCACAGACAAACATAAAGGCCAAGTCACCAAAGAGCATCAAAGGACTGGTTTTCACAAGGAAAACCAAAACATTTGTAAAAAGAACAAAATCCTCAGAGTGAGTTGAATATGTCCCATTTTGTTATGATTATAACCTGTAGCTAGATTCTGAATGACATTGTTGATTACTGTCCCTCAACAGTCAAAGTAAAGTCATTCAGTGTAAACAGCTGCTGCTGCACAGCGGGCCTGCAATTCTGGTGTGGTATGCCAAAGAGATATACTGGCTAAAAGATACAGATACAGAAGTATTAAAGGACCTTCCCTTGTCCTTATTGTTGAATGAATTTCCTGTCCTTAGTGCTGAAGGGCCTTCCCTTCCCCCTGTCCTTAGTGCTGAAGGACCCTCCCTGTCCTTAGTGCTGAAGGGCCTCCTCTGTCCTTAGTGCTAGAGGGCCTCCCCTACCCCTGGTCTTAGCGCTGAAGAACCTTCCCTGTCCCCTTTCCTTGGTGCTGAAGGGCCTTACCTGCTCCTGTCCTTAGTGCTGAAGGACCTTGTCTGTCCTTAGTACTGAAGGGCCTTCCCTGTCCCCTGTTCTTAGTGCTGAAGGACCTTCCCTGCCCCCTGTCCTTAGTGCTGAAGGACCTTCCCTGTCCTTAGTACTGAAGGGCTTTCCCTGTTCCATGTTCTTAGTGTTGAAGAACCTTCCCTGTCCTGTCCTTAGTGCTGAGGGACCCTCCCTGTCCTTAGTCCCGAAGGACCTTCCCTGGCCTTAGTGCTGAAGGGCCTTCCCTGTCCCCTGTCCTTAGTGCTGAAGGACCTTTTCGGTCCTTAGCTATGATGGGCCTTCCCCATTCCCTGTCCTTAGTGCTGAAATACGCTCCCTGCGTTCATGTTTCTCTTCAAGTCTCTTCGAAATGTAAAAAATATCAGTTATCAAAGATATATTCTATGAAGAGACTATACTTTTGTACAACTATTTTCTCTACTTATTATAAAGATTTCTTGATATGTAATTTTTGATGTGTTTTCTTCTGAAACCAAAGACCAGTCAATCTATAAAGATTTGATAACGTCAAAAATCCTGTATGAATTTTACGGAAAGTCAATTATTGCAACAAGAATTGAGTGTAATATCAGAATGAAATTTAAAGACTTGATTGTACTTTAAGAAACGTTTATAGAGATTTAAGAGTTAATAGATTTTATATGATAATCATCTGTAAATTATATTTTGCTACCATGAAAATGTAAGACATTATGTATATCTATGCAACAAGTTTCCAATTGATGTGTGTACAGTTAAAAGAGTATTTCGAGAATGTGAAATTTACGTATCATGTGCTACTTTTACCCAACTTTCTTCGCTTTATCTCTCAATGCTGAAGACAAGATATCAAGGATACCACAATAATGTTCAATTTGTAGAGTCACATCGTACTTTATTCATTACATGTTGTCATATCATACCTTACACTTCACTTATGACCCAATGTATGCCTCACAGCCGGGTTTACAATTTTCATCCAATTTTTCACACACATGAATAGATCAAACTTTGTCCACCTACATTCTTTTCCTCTGATGAATAGGATGTTAAGAGCTAAAGTTGGCATGAAATACTACTGTCACTCGATAGGTGAAAGTAAGTTATACACCAACTATAGACTTAGATATCAGGGACTAGGTACAGGTAAACACAATACTCAATACAATATATTTCACCCATACTTTAGTATGGTGAAATGTAATGATTTGTAATTACGTTCAGAAACATGTCAACACTACTACAGATACAAATAGTTTTCTCCTTATACTTGGGGAATGCATGTAGGATGTACAGTACGAAGTATGTTAGTTGTGCATTTAGTCCAATGGTACTCAGAAGTCGATTGTACAGTGCAAAGTGCCATGTGACAACCTTTTCTATGAGTTAAACATGACTCAAACAAACGTGCATCTTTAGATATTAAGTAATAGTTTAATACAAGGCTCAACAGGCATACACTTTGTTATTCAATATTAAGTATCAGGTTTAATAATATTACCTCCATGACATTTCGTGGAGGTAACAAGGCACATAGGCAACAGGCATATAGTTTGTTATTTTATTAGTAGATTTGCAGCAATACCTTAGAGGCATACTGAAACTGTATAGTCAGTCATGTATTCCAGATAAAACCCAAGTCACTCTCTCTTTGATTCCAAATATATTAAGGGCTGTAATTACGAACGCACCAGGGCGGTGGAAGGAGAGGTAAGGGTTCCGTCTTCCAACACCACAACAAAGACAATAGAAACCCACTACCCAGCTACGACCTCCTAAATCCTTGAAATCCCTCAAAGTGCCTTTCAGTGTATAGGGGCGGTGCCCATCTCCATATGTGTAGCCCCTGGTCCAAACAAGGAGGTTAAAAAAATAATTTACCTCTATGATCCGAACAGGGTCACTATAGTAGACGGTAGCGGGGCCGTCACCTTATATTCAGGCCTATCATACAGTGGACTCATCACACTCATTGCTTGGCGTTACACAGAAGTATTTAATTTTTTTCAGGTACTTTTACGTAATAGCAACACTACTTAAGTACAAACTTACAGCATACAAACTTATAACCTTCATTCGACATGATGATATAAACAAGACTTCTTTGCAGCTTCTAGGTTGAATTTCTAGTTGATACTTGTTGATACTTTTTTTTCAAGCATAATGATGGCATATAACGTTACTCATAACTCCAGGAGCTTCATGGTGAAAATGCAAAGCAAAAACGTAGACGTCGGCATGCAAAGAGTTTGACTAACTCACAGTCACTTTCTTATGAACAGAACTGACCATTTTGGTGGACCTTCGAGTCAGTCTACTGGGCAGGGTTGAGTTCTTCCTTTAGGTCCTTGTCTCCACCCTTGTCGTACAAGGAAAGCTTGCTGAGACGTTTGGCCAGAGAGGGTTTCTTTTTGTGTTTCTTCTCGGTCTCGTCCTTCCCAGTGGACGGTGTGTTCATGTCCCCTTGGCTCTGAGACTTGCCCAGACCCTTCGGGTGTGGAGGTACGGCTGGCGGATTTGTGGGCGCGCTTGGGGACGGATGGAAGAAAAAAGACACGAACATTTCTAGGTTGAATTCTAACTTTAAAAATCCTCTTTATTCCACAAAGAAACTAAAACATTTCTTGATCAATTGCAAATCACCATTTACATAATGTTCTTCATTAGATCAAGACCAGAAATATATAGAAATCCAGTTATAACTTATCTTTGTCACAGAATTGAAATGGCATCTACAACACAATGTATTATCAGATGGATGTGACAAAAGTGACAAAACGTCTTCTGCATGTATACTCTAGGATCACCTTACCACTCTACCATCTCAAGTTCACATTGCGCATTGCTACAACAAATGAATCCCCAAACAACATCTGGTGGGCAAATCGAACATTTGTTAGGTCTGGCGTTCCTAACAAATGAAATGGACAAGTTGTGGCTGAACCTACCTGGTTTCAATGGAGACTCTGCGACCCGGAATTGTGTCCGGTTGACCAGGCAGCTTGCGATCGTAGAGTTGTTCTCCCTGCTACAAAACATATGAACAAAAAAAATAAAAATCAGACTTGTTTGCTGGTCACGTAGTGTTTTCTGATAACCCGGTTTCTTTCCATACCATCAGTTAGTAAGCTATGGTCAGAATGTTCACCTTTTTATCAATGGATGAATGAATGAATTATACATTTACTTTCGAGTTCATTACAACACATTCTGAGCCCATTACAACATACTTTTGGGCCCATTACAATAAACATATGTTTACAAACACATACATATCTATACGTTTTACACAGTAGAAGTAATATGATAGAAGTATAAGGATTCAGCTTCTTGTCTCTTCTTGTCTCTTCTTTGTAATGATAAAATTTAAAGTTCAAAATTTAAAATTCAAAATAAAAAAATATTCAAATTCGAAGTTCAAAATGTATGTACCTTTAGCGAAGAAATCAATAAAAGTTCTAAATCACTTAAAAGAATATTTCCCACCTCTCTCTGCGGCGGAAGCGCCACCGTGCCGTTGACAGGTTTATCGGGTGCTCCGTTCGGCACTCCCCCGGCAGCTCCCAGCAGAGCCGCCGGGTGACTCTCAGCCCTGCAAACCCAGCCACACATTCAGGAACTCGTTAATACTGTACAAAGAGTACAGGCTTAGTCTCTATCAGACTAACTACGACGGCTATAGAAATAACATTTGCCAGCCGGGGTTTCATTTGCAGGCGCAGGCTATAGTTGTCTCGGTTTCTGCCCGGTGTGTTTCGCTTATAGGATATTGCAAGCAAAATTTTGCAAATGCATTGCAATACAGGTAGATCTACTGCATAAGCCGATTATCAAACATTGTGTGTTGATAGGTGGCGATTTGTGCTACAAACGTATTGTATCTAATTAACTTCAACCATGGCCATTTCTTCCTTTCCTTTTTATTTGCTGACAATGGAATTTACTACATGTAAATGTGGATGTTCTATCTGTATATTCCTATCCTTTAAAAGACAAAAATATCAGAAATTTTCTAAAATAAATTCCACAGACAAAGATTTTGTCCTAATATTGCTTTGAAGATAATTTTTGCAAACATACACGACAGATGATTTTCTGATGATGGCGGACTGGTAGTCGCTTTTGTCCTGTTGTTTCTTGTATGCGGGCGGTCCCGGCTGGCCAGGGGACGCTGCTCCTTGTGCAGCGGCACTGCA
The DNA here is from genome assembly GCA_035149815.1 of Branchiostoma lanceolatum. Lineage (NCBI taxonomy): Eukaryota > Metazoa > Chordata > Leptocardii > Amphioxiformes > Branchiostomatidae > Branchiostoma > Branchiostoma lanceolatum. The sequence continues at coordinate 13,424,964 of CM068874.1, forward strand.
ATAGAGAAACACGGGCGAATTTTAGCACAGGCTACATGTTCATGTACACAACTCGATGTATCCATATCGTACGATACATAATGTGTACGTTCAAGATCAGACATATTTTACTCGTGCTGCAGTCTGAAAGCTGAATCCTTGATATAGAAATCTTTAATTGTCTTTATTAAAAGATACAAAAGAGGTGACCTGTGAAATCCATCTATCTTAGCTCCGGTTCGCTTTATCGATCGCTTGATGCAGAATTTTCTTCACCGAGGGAAGCGATGGAAAGAGCGAACGGGGCTAGAATAGATGATTCCAGGCTACAACTTGAAGAGCCAGTTTCATTAGCATACCTCATAGTCTCCTTCTCCTCCAGATGTTTGTACAGGTCGGTCAGGGCCTCGTCCTCGTCTGGCGGGACGCAGTTCTTGTTGTCGTAGATGGGTTCCTCGCCCTGGGCGGCCCCGGGGGCTCCCTCCTCGCCGGGCGCGGTGGGCAGGGGCTTGGGCCCCCGGGTGCGCTGGCCGAACTCCCGGGTTAACAGGTCGTAGCTCTCGCCGCCGCCCTCGGTAGCCCTGGCCGCTGGAACGACGCACCAAACATGTAAGGCAAGGTAATCTGAGATAGCAGACTTCACCCCTTACCCATGCTGCCTTGCGACCCTTACAGTCCCACAGACAAAGATGTATAGCAACGCTGCATTGTGTATATTTGGAATATACGAAACACACACACACAGATAAACAAAAAAACAAAAAAACAAACAGACAGACAGACAGACAGACAGACAGACAAACCAAAAACAATGCTTTTTACTCACTTCGCGAAAGTGGTCCTTTGGTTGTGATAAAGAGCTTCCTCGCTTAATATATTCATTTATCTATTCCTGGTTCCAAAGTCAATTTCCCTCCCCGAAAATTATATAATGCCAATCATCGTTTAGTCCCAAGACCAAATTAAAGACACAGAACGCAGCAAGCGTAGAATGGTTTGGGGGAAACCTTTAAAAACTTACGAGGACGCGTCAGCACGGCGTGGTCGTAGTTCTGGGGCGGCCCGTCCGCGGCGGCGGTCTCCTGCGGCTTACGGAAGGCGCCGATGTGAACCAACGTGTCGTAGCTCGGGGGCGCACTGGGATTGGAGGAGAAACGTTTATTTACTTAGTTGAGGCTTCTATCTTTTCAACACTCGAAACTTTCAACAACATCAAAAAAATAAAATAAAAAGACTCTTTTTACACAACCAAGAGATTTATTCCACCGACGTTTCGGTGACAATCTGTCACCCTCTTCAAGGCAATTCTGACTGGTTCACATTGTGTGCTGCTTTTACATGATGAGATACATTCCCAAGCGCAAAATAATTACCGAAACGTCGATGGAATCTCTTGGTTGTGTAAAAAGAGTCTTTTTATCCAGTGACTTACCAACCTGATGAAACTATTCACGCAGGGAAAAAAAAACTGTTCAGGGATACCGTCTTCATATCTGATAATAACCCAATTCTGTTATAAAAGGAAGGCGATCTCTGGGCAGCCGTTGGTCCCTTGAACATGGAATAAACCAAACCAGCAAAAGAGCTGAGCGCATAGAACTACAACAGAACAACACATTTCTATTACCTGATGTGGCTTTCTCCGCGCTCTATCTCATCGTACTGAGGAGGCGGCTGGTCTTGGCGAACTGTAAGAAAACTCAAATCAGTCAATGGGTCAAGAAAATGCAATCCAAGAACCTGCATTAACTCATAACTCATAACTGTTTATTCAAATTGCATAGCAGCCATGACATCGCTGAATTGCACAATAAGTTACAAATTCATGTACACATTAAACATTCATATACATATTAAAAATGGCATAGACGGTTACAGTTAAAATTACTTAGTTCGTGGGTTTGTCCGTTAAGTGTCAGAGGCATTCAAACACGGTATTTACAGATCCTGAATACTGAGGCTTATTGCCTGAAATAGAAAAGAGTTTTTCAGTCTCTCAGTTCTGAACTTTGGTGTGGAGAAGTGGTGTTGGTTCCTTAGGGACTTTTCCACTTATAAGTAAAATATGACATTCCTCCCCTTCCAATTAACGACAACTTTAGAGTTGTCAATTCTATAAAGCTACCGAAGGAGAAAACGTTTTACTTACGCTTCTCGACTTTTTTCTTGACAAACTCGTCCAAGACGGAGAATATGGCATCATATTCCTTAGACACGAACGTGTAGATGCCTTCTCCACATGGGGACTTCCGGCCGCATCTAAGAAACAAGTACACGATCGTGATGAAGGTTAGACATCCAGGAAATAAGCAAGGTAGCTGCTACTCAAGCAACTGGATAAAATATCGAAACATTCAAATGTTATCTTTTTGATTACGAAGAATCATCGACAAATCCAGGCACCTATAGAAAAAAAAATCATCTCATCAAGCTGAAAAAGGCTGAAGTTACAAAAATATGCAAATGACTCACTCGAATGTGAATGTCCCGGATGAGGACGAGTAGCGTCTGAGGCAGGTGAGGGGCCAGAACGTGATCTCCTCCCCACTCAGGCGGTGGTACAGCGTGATCTCAGAACTCGTGATTTGCAGGAACAGCTCGCCTGTTCAATACATCAATCAATCAATCCTTCAATCAATTGATTGATAAATCTATCGATCATTCAATAATCAATCAATCATTCAATACATAAATCAATGTATCAATAGATATTAAATCAATACACCAATCGACCGACCAATTAATCGATATATCATTAGACTGATTAATCAATAGATCCTTAAACAGTCCATCGATAAACCGTTCGAATTATTATAAGCACAATGATGTTTGAAGTAAATTGTTTCGGGATATCCGTCATTGCTAATATCAATTTGACAAGTTAGAATTGACATAAGCAGTTTTCCAAGGTGGAAAAAAATCGTCCAAAATGATACATATCGTCTTGCGGTAGCTCATTCACAAACTGAACAAAAAGGTATGACACAAATCTGACACCACGACCTTCTCTAGCCGCAGGTGGTGACTGGATTGTGATCATGTCTGCCTGTTCACATACCGAGAATAGAATGCATTCCATACATATCTTTTGAGGTAAGCCTGCTCACAAGTGTACAAGCAATAACAAAACGTCCTTGCCCTAATCGCGATAAATACAGACATCCCAGCGAAATGTGTCTGGTACTTGACGTTTGTTCATGAGTCAGAATATAGCAGTTTTCCTGGAAGCGTTTAATATTCACATGTCAGTCTTAGCTATTATTTGGTAATGCTTATTACTCTTTTGCTTTCTACTTTCTAGTGATTACATACATCTTTTCGATTCAATGTGTCTGTGTAACGTTTTTATACTCACCGGTGGCGCTCAATTTCTTCAGCTCTTCGCAGTCTTTGTACGGCTTCACCACGTAGGTAACACCCTGACACTCATTCGCTAAATTGAAATCAGAGAAACCAGTCAATCAGAGTCACAAGATGATATCGTCTCAGTGACCACCTGTGAAAAACAGTGTGTCGTCCGAATCGAAAGCTGCTCCCTAGTAACTCTCTCTGCTATTCTGTCAAACACAACAAGACGCAGACACACGCACACATGGCATGCACACAATCACAGGCACACAGACAGACAGACAGACAGACACATATACACAGACACATGCGTGCGGGCACACACACACTCGCTTGCACTTACAAACCAACACACTCACACACCAACACACTCACACACCTACACACACACACACACCAGCACACTCACAGACACAAGTTCCTGTCCTTGGTGCTGAATAACATCTAAAACACACAGTTTCAACATCTAACGTTAGGTGTCAATAGTACTCTAGGAAGGTTCTGTTGTCCAAAAATGTTACCTTGCACATGAACGCTGGTGGCGCGCATGTTGGCCCGGATGTCCACGTCCAGATGGAACAGCCACTTCTCCATGTTGTCTATGTTATCCACGGACAGTCGGATCACCTTGTCCATGGAGCGGACCTGCCAGGTGGGCAACAAACTTCTTATTACCATATAATATCCAGTCAAAAAGGTTATGTTTTTCGGGTGCGCCTCCCTCTCTCTCTCTCTCTCTCTCTCTCTCTCTCTCTCTCTCTCTCTCTCTCTCTCTCTCTCTCTCTCTCTCTCTCTCTCTCTCTCTCTCTCTCTCTCTCTCTCTCTCTCTCTCTCTCTCTCTCTCTCTCTCTCTATTCGGTATGTGGGTTGGGGAAATCAAACGTAAAGTTTGATAATGGGCCCCTAGCGGCTCTCCACGGCATTGATTGGAACTTCCGGTTTAGATATCATGTGCTCTGGACATGCTATAGTCATGATGTTTATATTTGTCATTATCAATTCTGTGTAAATTTGGCCAACTTATCCAATGTGGTATTTTTCTCTCTCTCTGTCTCCCTCTTTAGATATGTTTACATGCACATATATGTATATATGTATGTATATATGTATGTATGTACATATCTATCGTGACACATGTGCATCTGTGTGTGTGTGTGTGTGAATGTTCATATCAATGAAATCATAATGACAAAGAACACCCGTAAATTGTATGCAATTCAAACAGAATGGCTTGCCTCAAAACAGAACCTCTTCCGCGGATCGGGCACTTTGTACACCTCATAGTTGATGAGCAGGTTCACCACTGCCTTCGGGTCCTCATGCTGCCACGTGCGAACATCCTGTAAATACAGACCTAGTTTAAGTCTTTCCGGTACCATACAGTGCATAGGGCGGCGCCCAACTCCGTTTCAATAACCTTTGGGCCACACAACTTTGTGCAAGCACTACAGCAGGGGGCTTATCCACTGGTAGTGGTTCGTCTTCAGCTACCATTCCCAAATGCTAAGCAGAGAAAGCAGTATGTACCACATTTAAAGTCTTTCGTATGACCTACCGAATTCAAAGCGAAAACTCAATTGGACATTACACTGGTCGAATACAAATACAGTACCTGTCTGTTTGTTCCCGAGATAAAGAGACTTCAACGACGTAGTGGTTTGGGTAGCGGACACAGGACGGAGAAGGTACGACTTGATGTTGTTTCCTTAGGAAAGACACTTTACACGACTTTCCTTCCTTACTCCATCCAGGTTTAAATGACTTAGTTTGGGTAGGTAAAAGCCGACCGTTTGCTCCTAACACCATTCCAATGTACAGTCTACGACACCCCACCGCCACTACGGCCTTAGACAAAAAAAAGGTTATGTGACCTTTATCTTTAAATAAAGTGTTTCGCACAAAAGGTAATAGATGAAACTGAATATCATTGGCCGTTTCGTTGATCTCCAAGCAGATGAGGAAAGGCAAAATCGTTTCACGGAGGTTGCGAATTGTTACGATTTTGCTTCTCTACATCTGCTTGGAGATTACCGTTTCGTGCCCTTTTACTCCATGGCAGATTTCGGGAAAGTCCAGAGACGTGCATGTTAGTTAAAATCTCCCACAGTCCCACACCATAAGATGTATAGGGCGGTGCCCATCCCCGTTTCATAACCCTGGGCCACACTCTGGTGCAATCACTGCAACAGGAGGCTAGTCCACTGGCAGTGGAGTGTGTTTAACTTCCATACTGTTTCATAAGTATGTACCATTTTTATAGAGTCTTTGGTATGACTCAATGCACCTCTTGTCCAGAGGTGTTCTACCCAGGAGTTGAACTCGGGCCTTCTGGTTCCAAGTAATTGGAACCAGATGTGGTAAGTGACAGAAGCGCAGACCACTACACCACCGGGACACCCCGGAACGTGCATGTAGACTTTAAATATTGGTAACACATTCTGTTTGCAATCATATTGTATCTGTATCTTCTTTCCTTTCTTTCATTGCTTCATTGAAGAAAACAACTTCATTTATTCATGTTGCAAATTGATTCATAACAGGCGTTTGTACATATTCATTTTTACGTCCTGCTGGAAGCAAATTTGATGAATTTTCTTCATTTTTTTTTAAACAAGGAAATGAAGTGGAAGCATTCAATTTCATTGTTAAAAGCATCATTGATTGACGCATGCGTAGCAGGATATCCTCACAACTCAACAACTCGACGTCTCACCAAAATACAGGCAAACTATCCTTTTATGGTTAGTCCAAATCTAGCCTAACTTGAATCACGCTTCTAGCAACCCTTCAACTGGTCGGGCCCCTGCATAGAGAGACTCCATGGTCACAGGCCCCTGGACAGTGAGAGTTTGCGTTACACAGACTTTGTTTCCTGCTGTACGGCATCAACTATATACACAAATCAGTTTCCATCACCAGTGTCTGCTTTCGTTGTCATGGTTATTCTCTCACAAGCGTTACCATTATGGTAAAATTGTTGTAACCAGACAATTATTGGAAGGCAGAGGACTTGCATAGTGAAATATTCATGGCCCTACGTGATAAAGAACACGTTTCGACATATGAGCGTGGTTCTAGTGGACACATGTTGAAAAGCACGCATATAACATCTAGAACGTTTTTCTTTGACTGAATGTTTTCCTCAATGAAAGGTAGTGCCAATGCAACAAATGGAACGTTAACCATGGCAATATTCCTAGTACGTCTAAATTCATGTGAAACAGTTATAATGTTAACATTAAGAAGAACGGCTACCTGTTTGCTATTTTTCATCTACCACACTTTTGATGTTATCATTTTTCCGGTACGTAGAATGTTGATTACTAGCCATTATCCTATAATCTACTACATTGTTTACTTTTGATATTCCTATTTTATTCATGCTTTCTTAATTAACTACTAACGTTACATGTAATAAAGAACAAAAGAAGCTTCATATACACAACAAAAGATACAACGATTTTTGGACGGTCAAATAGATGATAGAAATACAAAAAGAAATTCTACTTACTAAACGATAAAGAGTGATAAAGAAAATCAATTCATTAATACAAGGAAGTAGGAATAATCGTGAGTTTCAGTATCTTTTCTAATATTAATAACAAATCAATCGCTGATGTTCTCATTTTCTTTGTTTTCTGAGAGTTTTCAAGTCTTTAGATATATTCAATTTGTGGTATTGAGTGTAATATAACGATTCGTTTGTTCAGACCCGTGTAGTGCCTATTGGCACAAATTTAAGGGAAGCCATTTTCCCTGCTGTCTCATTACCAGGGTGTATTTTACAGGGAATTGCTAGCCCTTCCCTTAATCAACATTACGATTAGTGCAGAGCGATTGGAGCAGTGACTTACCCTGTAGAATTCCATGAAGGCATTTCCGGTGGAGGACATTGACTTGAGGACGCAGAATCGACGCCTCCACTCCTGCTTCATAGACTCCCACTTGTCCAGCTCACCCTGAGACACAGTCAACAATCGTCTCAGTAGTTTGTAAAGCCCCCCCCCCCTCCACTAGACGGCGCTCGCTGAGCGGCCATACCAATTGGATTTGTTTGAAACTTGATTTCATAATTATCTTTGCCAACAAGGTAATGTTTTCGTCAGCGTTCGTGTGTGTGTGTGTGTGCGTGTGTGTGTGTGTGTGCGTGTGTGTGTGTGTGTGTGTGTATGCGTAGATGGTGTTCAAAACCAAGGACAGGAATGCTAACCTGTGAATGTATGTGTGTGTGTGTGTGTGTGTGCGTGCGCCTATGTGTGTGTGTGTGTGTGTGTGTGTGTGTGTGTGTATGTGTGTGTGTGTGTGTGTGTGTGTGTGTGTGTGACAGCAAAACACACAGAATGCAAAAAAGTTCTTTCCTTATGGATTTTTTTGAGTGTTCTGTCAAACTTTGGCTCGCTCAGTGGTCGCATTCTCTAGTGGTAAGGTGGTGTACGTGAGAAATTTCGGCTTGGATTTTCAAGATCGATGACATAGCAGTCTAGGCTAGCGGGCGCGGGATCAAAAGGTCACGGGTTCAATTCTTGGCATTCCTGGTCAGACGTCCTTGGAAAAACACGACTTTCAGAACTCACAATGTACCCAGGTATAAATGTGTACCTGACTTCGGTTGGGGAGTAAAGGCGGTGGAAGGAGAGGGATGGGGTCCACCTTCCAATACCGGTACAAGACATATTGGATTAACAACCCACTACCCCTACGGTCTATTAAAGGCAAAAGGATTTCGCCTTGTGTATCATTTCGGAAATTGACGCTATGGGTAAACTTTTAAAACATGTCAATCTATTGTACGTTGGTCCTTGATTCAGTTTTGATTAGGAATTATACTATAATTACTCTGTATGAAATTGGATACCTGTTCAATATATGCAAGTTGGTTCTAAGCCGCTAGCTTTCAGCGTCCGTTTTCATTTGAACCTCGAGATATTGCCCACGCAGTTCTCTCATGTAGGTAGTCAAAAGTAGTTTTAACATTTCAAACGAACCATTCACACCCAATGTCTTCAACAATACAATTCAAAGAGCGAGAAGAAGCTGAACCCATGTATTAGATTACCGAGTCTTGTCCCTATCTGTATATTGTATGTTGTAAGTGTTACTGCATTTGTTATCTGCATACTTGTGGTTAGCGTTGTGCGTATAAAACCACTGACCTGTACTTGTGATATACTTGTGCCGTTAGGGCAGAAATGTATAGCCTCCTGGGCAGGCTTCCTGTAATGGCGGCATATATATTGGGAGGGGGGGGTTGTGTAGCCGAGGGAGTTGTGTAGCCGAGGAGCGGGCCGTTATCTACGCTAAGAAATGTACAACCTTAACCACCCCGACCAATCGATCGCTTTGAAACTCAGATTCGAATCAGCCATGACCCGACAAATTGCTTCCTAGTTTGCTTTAATGACTAAATCTGGCAAAACAAACTCGCCAGTGAGATGCTGGAAGATGTCAGCTTTTATAAGATGTTTTCAGATTGCCAATTGTGGCACTTTGGACGTGATAGAAAGTGACCGAGATTTAACATTTAAAGTAGTAGAAACGAGTTTGTTTTGCCAGATTAAGTTGTTAAGGCAGCTTAGCGATTTGTCGGGTCATTGCTGATTCGAAACTGAGCTTCAAAGCGATCGATTGGTCGGGGTGTCAATGCTGTTTTATATTTCTGCCCTAGCGGACGAAGTACAGGTCAGTGGTTTTATGTAATAATAATATTTTTTTACAAAAGTATATGTCGATGTCATGCCCCCTCTCCCCCCCCCCCTGCACGCAACATGTATTATTGGGAAATACTCGTCGGGATTCCCACTGGGATACCGATTCCTTATTTAAGACCACTGATCATGCCTAAATAGCGCTGTAACTTTGATAGTGGCATGGAAATACATGCTAAGACTTATAATTCCATGATCCACTACACATATGGTTCAAATCGTAAGTAGAAGTATAGTAGCCAAACTGATCGTTATGTACACCTGAGCACAGTGCGAAAGCTGCTGGGTGTTATTTTTGCTTGAAAAATTCAAGAGCGTTCGATTGAATTGTTGATTTCTGGACATCAAGTAAGTAAAATTATAATAACGTGCATTTAAGGCTCCAAATACACAAACGCTCTGGTTTGTATAGTAGGTGACAGGCATTTAACAGGCACACTGTAAAGAGACTGTTTGCTCTGACGTTTTCCTGACAGGAAATTACTTTATGGTCTCCATTTTTTCTAGAATTCTCAGTTGCACAAACGGTAAAGTTTGCACGTCGCTTGATGTTCTAACGTCTCAGAGAGATCTGTAACAACGCAGATGTTAAGAAGGACAGTAGATATAGATACGGAGCGTTACGGAGAATAAGCAGAACTCAGGATGTTTTGTTTTTCTCACCTGGAAAATGATGTCCATTGTAGAGCGTTCTGTTCCTTCGCTGTTGACAGCCGTGCACAACTCTAATTGTCTGGGTCAAAAGCCGCATATGAATATGGGTGTATTTTCATCACGTGGCACTTCAGAAGTTGTTCGTGGGGAGAAGGAGGAGGTACGCACTGAATAGCTCACGACTGGTTCTATCAAATAGGAGCATGTTGTTGCGGAGTTGGTGGCTAGCTATTTTGAATAAATGTAGTAAAATGATCCAAGAATGAGCAACGGGCGAAAACCTGTATATTTACATGTATCTTTCAAACATTTGTCCGAATTATTCAGCTTCAACATTTTGTAGCAAAGACGTATAGATTCCATATGCTAACAAGGCCCCAAGCTCCTATCTATATGACAAAAAGTATATCTATTATTATTATGATGTTAACTTTCTTATGAAGACAGTAAATTCCCTAGGCTTCGTATCTCATCTTTTGAGTTTTCCTGTTGGTTGTTGATTGTTTTTGACGTGTGAAATATTTTGTAATCAAAGATGTTGAATAGATGAACGTTGAGCAAAGGACAGGAAATAAATGTCATCCAAACTGACTTACCAATAGATCGTTATGATCAAAGGATGTGTTGTTAGAAGTAAAAGAAACAGGCGATTTAAAGGCTTGTGTTATTCGCACTCTTTGGGGTCGAGGACCGAAAATGGTGGTCCAGACTAATTTCATCATTCTTTCGACATCTTGAATCTGAGACCAAAAGACATTCTTCACCTACAAGGGAAATACTTATGAATTTTGAAATGGTCGCCGTGTTTTTAAAGCTTGCTCGCACTTGAACTCTATCACCGGAACCACCACACGACGGGCACTATACATCCCCTTTCTTACCCTTTTTTTTTACAAAGTGCAAAGACCTAATCATAGATAACACGCACATGTATGCTCGAAATGAATACAAGGGAAAGAGGTTGAAGAGAATGAAAATAACCACTCTATATTTTCCAGGTCTGACCTTGTTAAAATCATTTCCTGGTCTGGTATTTAGCTGTTCATGACATGATATGACGAAAAGTGGATGAGGCCATTATTCTAGTTATTGTATTCAAAAAGTGATATGTACATTGACATAGGTGGCGCTTCTGCAGGCGGTTACGGTGTTTCATGTGGGCTCCTCGCGCGGCGCCCGACAATCGATTATTTTCACGTCAACTCGTGTTTTATGAGCCTTCAAGGTCATTTTGAATATAAATGAAGATATTTGGGACTGTTTAGGAAAGTAATCACTGGCTTTGAGTCTAAATGCTTTCATGTTTTGGCATTTTTACAAGTCGGAGCTGTATATCCTATGAGAGCCCAACTTGCAGTACCGCTCCCGGCCGCCCCCGAAAAAAATGGCAAAACGGCCGTCAAATTGCCAAATTTCGGTTTTTTTCGGGAATGGGGAAATCGTGAAAGTCTCGCAAAGGGGTTTTGATTTGTGATGCTTATTTTGCTTTGATTTCGACAATAAGACTTTTTAAAATCGAGAATGACAATATTCAAGATGTTTCACCTAGAAAACAATCGGATATTCGGTCATAAATGCCATGTATTCATCGCATTACATTAGTAGAAATGGTCAAGTCTACATGTACTGTACATGCAAATCATTGCTTTCTGGGGGGCTACCAATCTCAAAGTTCAATCCTATTTTGTGATACAAGAAGACGTTCAACAAATGCATTGATGTTTTTGCCTGTTTGTCTATGATATGATTAGATCCAATTTTCCTTCCAAATGCTGTAATGTATGTAGATTACTTAACGCTGCAATATAACCTTGATCGCAGGGAGGGGCCGCTCTTTTGGGTTGAATTCTTGACGAAACAGAATAAAACTAATGTACATGTACTTCGTAGAAGAACAAGTGTGGAAGTTAATTTGTTACACTGTCCTCTGAAACAAGGAATAAATGATTTACTATCTATCATACCACGCAGTGTCTGTTCAGTCCTTCTTAGAATCATTCCTTACTTTCAAGAATCCTTAAAATCAATTTTATGCTCTTTTCGCCAGCTTTTGGGGTGTCCAGATGATGTCATCCATAAATTCAAATCTGTCAGGCCTAATGAATAAACTAATCAGAACCATTTCGATTTATCCCTTAGAGCCTTTATTAACTCCAGCTGAAACGTAACATAACATAACATAACATAACGCATACACTGCTAGGAACGAGATCGAAAAAGGGAGTTTATGGCAATGACTTGCTCTTCATATTCTAGCAACAACATTTAAGACAGTTGATTTCTAAATCTAGTGTATACATTCATGCTCTCATTATTTTAGATATAGGTCTACAGTAGTATGGACAGAAACGATTTTGAAATGGAGGAGGTATATGTAATCTCCAAACAAATGTAGGTTTCATTTCTTTGCACACATGTTTTGAGTCCATTCCAAGTCAACGGACGGGTTTTTGTTGTCATTTTTAGATTTAGTTTCAAATGTCTGTAATCATTTCGTATAGATATTCAAAAGTTTGCAAGCATTTTGAACTTGGTTTTAATTTTAGCTTTGTAGATAGACAGAGCGGCAAGTTGTAATGTATTATCAGTTTTTAATTCCCCCCTCATCTCATCCTACATCTGCTTGGAGACTTTATATGCAGGTAAGCAAATTTGATAACACAAGCTAAAAACAGCAGGGACATGATAACAGATAAAACACCTATGGCTCGTAGCAAGTAAAGAACTAAAGCTTAAATTCGTATTCTTAATGATATGTATCATTTGGTTCACACCAATGTATTCTACCGAATGACAATTTTTAGATTACTAAATTGTTGAAAATTTCATAAATGATCACCGACCGTACCTAGTGCGTTCGAAATTCTCTTATGTCTAGCTACCTTGTCTGTATTCGCAGATCTGATTGGGCCACCATGATATGAATTATGTAATATAATATTGCAATGTGTAAGTAGCAGGTTTAAACGTGTTATCAATTTGTGTGTGTGTGTGTGTGTGTGTGTGTATGTGTGTGTGTGTGTGTGTGTGTGTGTGTGTGTGTGTGTGTGTTTGTGTGTGTGCGTTTGTGTGTGTCTGTGTGCACGTGAGTCAGTGTATGCCTGTGTGTCTGCGCGTGTGTGTTTGTGCGTGTGGCTTCGTGTGTGTGTGTGACACTGTGTGTGTTTGTTTGTGCTTTGAACAACATAAAAGATTAGCGTTCTTTGATTCAGAAGCCTTTTCTGCTCTCCTGTATTACATGGACTTGTTATCGAAGTTCAGTAAGACGTAGTCGCTGTCCTTGATTTTCTTGAGACGCTGGGAGCTGGAGATGACGAAGTTGTGGGACGCGCCGTCCTCGCCCCGATCGCGCATGGGCAGATACATCTCATCCTGGTTCTTCGTGTACGTCAGTGGAGCCACGTTCGGCGCAAACTGAAACAAGAGCGATATTTAAAAAACATCATGGCGATGTGTGCTTGTTAATTGGACAGTCACGACAAGCAGCACACCTTTCTGCAATTATTAGACATTGTTATGACGTAAATGTAGTCTCAACCTGACTTCGCGGTTCTCTCTTAAGTTGCCCAAAATAACTTTACCGGCATGTTTGCACGGCAATGAGACACAATGAGTAAAGACTCTAGCCAGGGATCAGGCACTAGGATAGATTAACGGAATGCTAGCGGCAGCTTCGGGATGGTCCGACAACTTCAGCCACAGAAAACATTGAATGATGATGATGAAGACGACGACATAGCAGGAACGCATCAAAGCCAGCGATTCTTAGCCTCCATAGCTGGCTCTGAACCGGCCTTTTTGGAGGCTAACCATAATACACCTTTTGCAGCCAGCCCGTAATCATCAGCCGGTTATGGGGTGGCTGATGGTTACGGGCTGGCTGCAAAAGGTGTATGCCCATAAGGCCGGTTCAGAGCCTGCTATGGAGGCTAGCGATTCTAATCCCCAAGACATTCAAACTGTTGCTCACCCGCTTGCTTGTCCGGATACGTGTCCAGTCCATGTCGATGGTTGAAGCCCGGCTGGACGCGTCATCACCGTGTACGTCACCGTTGCCCCGGGACCCCGCCCCGTTCCCGTTGACAGGCACCTGCAGGTGTGGCACCCCCTTCGGGCGAAGCAGCGGGTTTGCTGCCGGCCGGGTTTGGAAGTCCTCCGCCGGCCCGTTGTCCACGGTCGTGGGGACTGGCGATGCGGCGCCGTTCGTGGGGACTCGTGACGCGGTGCCGTTTGCTGGCGCATTCATCGTCTGTTTTGTAAAATGAAATTGAATAAAAATAAGTTTTACTAGTCTAAGTATATTGCATGCGCCAGGGACTGTATCTTTTCGACAGGAAGTCTGTTGTAAGTTACTAAATCAGGCATCATAGTTTTGAAAAGATCGTCAGCGGTAACACAGCACCAACTTACCAAAATAGTCGTTAGGCAAACTTTTGGCAAAAAAAAAAAGAGATTTGAAATTGCTAAGCAAATATTATCCGTCCATACTTAGAAATACTAAGAACGAATGCATATCGTGGATGGATTTTTTTAGGTTCTGAAAACGTGATACACATTCATCAACATTTCTGAAATAATCTCTGAAAACGAGGTCACGAAAAAAACTTCGAATTCTTACCCGGAGTGCATCGTTGACGGACTTGCGGTACGCGGGAAGGTTGTGATACGCCGTCCGGTCAAAGTACTGGTCAAACTGGTAGAAGGGGGCGATCCTCTTCTGTTTCACCTATAGGGGCAAAACATCCGATACGTTACACAGAAATAGATAAACGAGATCTATGGTACGGGTACGTTAGGGTAGGTCACGCTGTAGCAGAATTACACTATACTTGGCTTTCTTGAAATAGCTCTAGTTGTGACCGAAGGAAAGCAAAATCACGCTCTGACTAGATGCCACTGTTGGCGGTTATCGATCTCTACCGGTCACAAAATGGATTAAAAGGGGAGAAGGTAGGTAGAAGCTGCGACTAGAAGGTTCAAAATGGGACTGGTTTTTCCTTGTCGCCCATGAAACGAACCCAAGACAAGGGTATCCCCTGGTGAGCAACTGTAGGAATCTAGGGAAAAAAGATCGCAACGTTTTATAATGCCACCGTTTCAGTGCATCCAGCCTTCTCATTTGCTTTTGATGTTGCACTGAAACGGCCGTGGTCGTTTCCATAAAGAAATGGACGCTCAGAAAACGTTACAACTTCCCTTCCAGTAGATGGTTGATGGTTACCTTGGAGTACCCTCCGGACCCGGTCCATCGCACCCACATGGCCTCTCCCCTGTCCGCCTCAGACACCACTCTGCCCGGCCAGTACAGAGACCGGCCCTCCTCACGACCCCACACCATGTCCCCTGCCTCAAAATCTCCCTGGGGGAACAGGGAAAAGCAGAATTCACAACATTGACGGAAAAGGCCCTCTAACAGAACATACAGAAACTGCAGTTCGGAAACGACCCGAAGGCCTCTTCAAGGTTACTGGTTACATGAATAGGACTGAAACAACATCCTCTACTTAAGTCAGAAATATCATGAAAGCAAACATACTATACTTAGATTTTCATTTGACAAAGCTGGTACTTACCGGTTGGTGAGTCTTTCGTTTTGGCGCCTGAAAACAACAACAAGACAACGTTATGATATATATATGACCAAGACATGCAACCCCGAGGAATTTCATCCAGAACTAGCAATTTGAAAACAGCGTTTGAATGACTAACAATGGTACGTACCCAGACTTTCCTTCTGCCATATTTGGTGCTTTTCATTGCGAGAAGAACCAGGAGGAACAGCAGCAAGGCAGCACCCACCACGCCAATAATGATGGGAACTCTGTTTACTGTCAGAACAAAGAACAAGGCAAACAATAGATTTATTTCAATAAAGCTCTCTACCCAAACACATTGGGGAAGGGGTAGCTACCCCTCCCTGTAAAAATATATCCTGCAACTGAAACAGCAATGAAACTTGCTGCCCCATGTGCCACTGTGCACTATAAGGTCAAGGGCCTGAACACACACACACACACACACACACACACACACACACACACACACACACACACACACACACACACACACGCACACACACACACACACAGAAACACACACACAAACACAAGCGCGCGATGTTCGGCACATATCACTAATCACTATTGAATCAAATGAACAATATATTTTTTGTTGATGACAAGCTTAAGGTTTTGTCGAAAGCATGATCTACCTGATTTAAGCAGATAAACAGTTGAAATATTTTAACAAAATTGATTGTAGACCATGTGCTGGTCATCTGCACCTCCTAAGAATATCAGTTCTAACAAGAGTCTTAGGACCCAAAATCTCCATGAAACTTCTTTTGTATTAACCAGTTCCCCCCATTCTATATCGCTCAATGGTATGACCCCCGTGAGCAGCTGAGCAGCTGTCGGGGGCTCAGGTTCCACAGTGACCCACTTTCGCTATCAACAGCTGTTAGAAGTGCCACAATGGCCAACACTGCAAATATAGATTTTCCCATTACTTAGGTAAATTAAGTCCAATTTGCATAATTTGCACTTTATTGTATACATCCCTCTCTAAGCTACCTGCCAAGTAAATAACATGAAAATCTGTCGCTCCTTTCTTCAGTTATTCTCCTTTGAAAATATTTACAAACACGCCATTGCAGTTCCAGTGACACATACCAGGAGCCCCAAAATCGACCTTGACCTTTCTCCTCCCAGCACCTACCCACATACCAAATATCATTTCAATCCATCCACACGTTCTTCAGTTATGCTGATTTTAAGCGTCCGGTGACACATACATACAAACACGGTGACACAAACATACACACACGCGCACACACACACAAACACACTAACTTCGCATGATTTGCACTTCAGTGTGTACATCTCCGTCCAACCTACCAGCGTACCAAATAACATGAAAATCTGCTGTTCCTCTCTTCAGTTAAACCCCTTTAGAACATTCTTACAAATAGGCCATTGCAGTTCCAGGGACACAAACCAGGGGGCCCAAAATCGACCTTGACCATTCTCCTCCCAGCGCATACCCACATACCAAATATCATTACAATCCATCTACACGTTCTACAGTTATGCTGACTTTAAGCATTCGACGACACACATGCAAACGATTTACCTCCTAACTTATGCAAATTCGGTCTCATTTGCATAGTTTGCACTTAAGGGTGTACAACTTGGTCTAACCTACCTGTGTACCAAAGAACATGACGATCTGTCCATCCACTCTTCAGTTCTTCTACATTTAAGATTTTAACAAATACGCCATTGCAGTTCCAGTCACACATGCCAGGAAGCCCAAAATCGACCTTGACCTTCCTCCACCTGACACCCACCCACATACCAAAAATCATTTCAATCCATGTACAGGTTCTACAGTTATGGCGACTTTAAGCGTCCGGTGACACAAACATACACACAGACACCAAACGCAAGCAAAACAGTATCTCATGAAAAAGCCTTTTTTCATGGAGATAAACTAGGAATCTACTTACTGTTGCAGTCACGTCCAGGTAGTCCAGTCGGGGAGTCGTCCAGGTGGGTCGGGGGGCACTGACAGGTGAAGCCGCCTGTGTCCGTGTTGGTGCAGTAGTCCCGACTAAAGCAGGCATCCTGCGTGTTGGAATCGCCGCAATAATCGTAGGCTGCAAGGTAGAGATTTCACAAACAGATAAGTCAGAACGCTTTGTGACTGGTAGGTGCGGACATGCTATCTTCTGAGTTCACAGTTGTGTTAGACATTCTATGTTACATCTGCAACATCCGCTTTTTGAAGACTTTACTTTTGCTTTCAGAGTGACGTATCAAAAGAAAACATTTGTCAATCATGGTGTTACTTACAGTCTATTCGCAGACTCTGCGAGCTAAACATGCTAGTCAACTAGCAGTGGACTACAAGGCATTGCTGACTTACGATCCTACTTCTTTACCTGTTGATGCAGCAGATCTCCGGTTGGGCATGCAACTCAGCCTTGTTTTTTCCAATGATTTCAAGCTTAAAGCATTTGGCCATTTGAACAGATACAAATATAACTTTTAACTCAACTCACGTGATTTCTCAAAGAAAATGTAGAATTTGACTTACGTTTCGCTGTGACTGATTTAAAGTTTGAATTTGCCGTATCAGCGTTGATTTGGTCGTTTAGACTCTGCTGGACCTGCGCACTGGACAGCGGTTTTCCTGCCAAGATGACGTCATTATTGGCGATGAGGCTCCCACTCCGGAAATTGTTGAATGACGTGGCAACTTTGTCAACATCCGGGACATTGCTCACCCAGTCGTCTACCAGGTCCTCGAACTGCATGGAAAACAAGTAGATACTCTCTTAATCAACGTTACATGTACTTTCAGATATGACACTATTGTAAAATGATATGCATTGTTTACAAGATGCATTCTCGGGGTTATATCGGTTTAAGGGAAGAGCCTGCAAGTGACAGTGGAGCTAGCATCTCCTCTTGTAAACGAGCATAATTCATACAAAACTTCACGTAACGTAACATCAAATAACAGCAATTAGATGGTACAGCTATTAAGAAAAGGCTAGAACCATCTAATATTGCGCAGGATTAATCCTGTCTTGCTTATAGACTGTGTGCCATACGATAATGTTGGAAATAAAATCATATGACGTTTTGACTGGTTGTTGCTGATACATGCACCATTTATGGAGAAAAGGAAAAAATGATCTAGAAATGATCTCGAAAGCTATTGTTAAACGTACCTCGTTGATATGCCGCTCCCTCTCTGCCTGGAAGCCGTCACTATTTTCATCATGTTCGGCGGGATCATAATCAAAACTATCTTTGTAGGTGACGTCGATGTTATGCCTGCTGGTTGCTATCAAATGTAATAGAAAAACACTTGAAGATTGGGCATTTCTATTTTGCACACGAAAGAAAATATAGTGATTGGTAGTTGCCTTCAATTGAAATAGAAAGAAGGAAAAAAGGATGAAATTAAATATTGAATGAAGAAGTGATGGGAAACTTTCTGTAGATTGAAATTCGTAAATACTTCACCTCTGAAACTTTTGTTTAAGTGGAAGAGTAACGTTGAGGATATGTCTGCTACGACTACGATATGTGCAGTGATATCCATGCATACAAGCCAACAAGTAAACAAACAAACTACCAACTAACCAACCAACCAACCAACCAACCAAGAAAAACTCATTCCCGACCAAACTAACAATCTAGCCTACCAAGTAACGGCGATAGATACGTAACATCCTCGAATGAAGTAATTAATACGACCTTAAGACCCGGTTACACATAGCCGAACATGGCTCCCGCCCACCAGCCAACCAGGGTTGGCGGTAGGTTCGAAGCAGTCTGACGAGTTTTAGATTAAGAGTCAAATTTGACTCCCAAACACACCCTGACCACTACTAACTTACTCCCAACTACCAGCCAACCACCAGCCAACACATTCCAGACCTCCCGTCCACAACCCAATGTTTTGAAAATGACATGTCAAAACATTCGGCTGGTGCAGCCGAACACCAGCCGACCGCACCGAACACCAGCCGACCACAGCCGACCTAGCTCCCGAACCACAACCAACCATGGTTGGGGGAAGGTCGGGAGGCCATGTTCGGCTATGTGTACCCGGGGCTTAACGTACCTGTACAGTTGTCCGCTGATCCCCACCTCATGTAAGTAGGAAGACAGACGCAGTCAAAACTGCCCTCTCTGTTCTTGCAGCGCTCGTTCGGACCCGTGCAGGCGGAGGTGGTGGAGCATTCGTTAACATCTAATGAATAAAACAACAGGAAACATCATCAAAAGTGTATTTCCAATGGCTTGGCAATGACAGACCTTAGCCCCTGAGACGGTCATAAGCGCCCTCTGGTAGAACATGCAAACCTGCATTGCAGACATGCACACACAATACTTGGGGTAAAGCTATTCAGCACTAGGGCTGGGTTTACACACACGTTTTCGGAGTCGACTCCAAGTCGCTGAGTCCAGTCGATTTGGAGTCGACTTAGCCTAATTAGAATCTCTGAGTCGACACAAAATCGCGTGTATAAACCGGGCCTAGGTCCTAAAATGAATGGACAAACATGATAAGATAAGTTTGAAAATTGTTGCGATATCGTCACATTTTGTAAAACTTATCGATTCGAATCGTTTACAATAGCTCATGAACTCACCCCTGCACGTAAAACCGTCTCCTTGGAAGCCTGAGTTACAGACACACTGTGTAATGTTATCTCTGAGGATGCAGGAGGCCAGCACCCCACAGATAGGCGCACAGACGGTTGGTGTAGAGAGGGTAGCCACTGGCGTTGAAACCTGTGGAACCGAAGGCGCAGCTGAAGACATCATAGGAGCAGCTGAAGACATCACCGGCGTAGCTGAAGACATCACCGGCTCAGCTGAAGACATCACCGGCGCAGCTGAAGACATCACCGGAGCAGATGAAGACACCTCAGGCGCAGCTGACGACATCACAGGCGCAGCTGAAGACATTACCGGAGCAGCTGAAGACATCACCGGAGCAGCTGAAGACATAACAGGAGCAGCTGAAGACGTCACAGAAGCAGCTGAAGACATCACAGGAGCAACTGAAGACGCCACAGGAGCAGCTGAAGACATCACAGGAGCAGCTGAAGACATCACAGGAGCAGCTGAAGACATCACAGGAGCAGCTGATGGCGTCACCGGAGCAGCTGAAGGCGTTACTGAAGGCAGTGCTGTGATGGGCGCCGATGTAGTTGGTACCGCGGTTGCTGCAGATGAGACAGGAGGTAGTGGAGACGCTGGGAGACTTGGTGTAGGTGCCGCCGTTGCAGGAGAAACAGGTACAGTCAGGGAAGGCGTAGGTACGAACGTGGCCAGAGACTTCGGAATGGTCGGTGAGACGTCCGGTGGCAATGTGGCTAGAGACGCCGGAATAGTCGGTGAGACGGTCGGTGCCAATGTTGCTAGAGACTCCGGAATAGTCGGTGAGACGGCCGGTGGCAATGTGGCCAGAGACTCTGGAATAGTCGGTGAGACGGTTGGTGCCAGTGTCGCCAGAGACTCCGGAATAGTCGGTGACACCGTCGGTGCCAATGTTGCTAGAGAATCCGGAATAATCGGTGAGACGGTCGGTGCTAATGTTGCTAAAGACTCCGGAATAGTCGGTGAGACGGCCGGTGCCAATGTGGCCAAAGACACCGGAATTGTTGGTGAGACGGTTGGTACTAATGTTGCCAGAGACGCCGGAATTGTTGGTGAGACGGTCGGTGCCAGCGTCGCCAGAGACTCCGGAATAGTCGGTGAGACGGTCGGTGCCAATGTTGCCAGAGACTCCGGAATTGTCGGTGAGACGGTCGGTGCTAATGTCGCCAAAGACTCCGGAATAGTCGGTGAGATGGTCGGTGCCAATGTTGCTAGAGAGTCCGGAATAGTCGGTGAGACGGTCGGTGCCAATGTTGCCAGAGACTCCGGAATAGTCGGTAAGACGGTCGGTGCAAATGTCGCCAAAGAGTCCGGAATAGTCGGTGAGACGGTCGGTGCCAATGTAACCAAAGACTCCGGAATAGTCGGTGAGACGGTCGGTGCCAATGTTGCCAAAGACACCGGAATTGTTGGTGAGACGGTTGGTACTAATGTTGCCAGAGACGCCGGAATTGTTGGTGAGACGGTCGGTGCCAGCGTCGCCAGAGACTCCGGAATAGTCGGTGAGATGGTCGGTGCCAATGTTGCCAAAGACACCGGAATTGTTGGTGAGACGGTTGGTACTAATGTTGCCAGAGACGCCGGAATTGTTGGTGAGACGGTCGGTGCCAATGTTGCCAGAGACTCCGGAGTTGTCGGTGAGACGGTCGGTGCTAATGTCGCCAAAGACTCCGGAATAGTCGGTGAGATGGTCGGTGCCAATGTTGCTAGAGAGTCCGGAAGAGTCGGTGAGACGGTCGGTGACAATGTCGCCAAAGACTTCGGAATAGTCGGTGAGACGGTCGGTGCCAATGTTGCCAAAGACTCCGGAATAGTCGGTGAGACGGTTGGTGCCAATGTTGCCAGAGACTCCGGAATAATCGGTGAGACGGTTGGTGCTGATGTCGCCAAAGACTCCGGGATAGTCGGTGAGATGGTCGGTGCCAATGTCGCCAGAGACTCCGGAATGGTCTGCGAGACAGTCGGTGCCAGCGTTGCCAAAGATTCTGGAATAGTCGGTGAGATGGTCGGTGCCAATGTTGCCAGAGACTCCGGAATAATCGGTGAGACGGTTGGTGCAAATGTAGCCAGAGACTCCGGAATAGTCGGTGAGATGGTCGGTGCCAATGTCGCTAGAGACTCCGGAATAGTTAGTGAGACGGTTGGTGCAAGTGTTGCCAAAGACTGCGGAAGAGTTGGTGAGACGGTTGATACCAATGTTGCTAAAGATTCCGGAATAGTTGGTGAAACGGTCGGTGCCAATGTAGCCAGAGACTCCGGAATAGTCGGTGAGATGGTTGGTGCCAATGTTGCCAGAGACTCCGGAATAGTCGGTGAGACGGTTGGTGCCAATGTT
Source organism: Branchiostoma lanceolatum (assembly GCA_035149815.1). Classification (NCBI taxonomy): domain Eukaryota; kingdom Metazoa; phylum Chordata; class Leptocardii; order Amphioxiformes; family Branchiostomatidae; genus Branchiostoma; species Branchiostoma lanceolatum. Next base: position 13,447,169 of record CM068874.1, read on the forward strand.
ACTAGAGACTCCGGAATAGTCGGTGAGACGGTCGGTGCCAATGTCGCTATAGACTCCGGAATAGTCGGTGAGACGGTCGGTGCTAATGTGGCTAGAGACTCCGGAATAGTCGGTGAGACGGTCGGTGCCAATGTCGCTATAGACTCCGGAATAGTCGGTGAGACGGTCGGTACTAATGTTGCCAGAGACTCCGGAAGAGTCGGCGAGACGGTCGGTGCCAGTGTCGCTAAAGATGCCGGAATAGTTGGTGAGACGGTCGGTGCCAATGTTGCCAAAGACTGTGGAAGAGTCGGTGAGACGGTAGGTATCAACGTCCTTAGAGACTCCGGAATAGTCGGTGAAACAGTCGGCGCCAATGTGGCCAGAGATACCGGAAGGGTCGGTTGAAGCGAGCTGGGTAAAATCACACTTAGGGTCGTGGGAGGTGGTAAGGACGGCGTTGGTGTTGGTGTCGGTGGTGACTCTATGGATTGAAGGTGCACACAGATAATAATATCACAATCCTTTTTCGTCCTTATCCATCAATTGAACATATGAATCAGCAAGGTAGAAGCGCGGAGCAACCAAAATAGTGCGGTAGGTATATGTACATGCAATATGCACATTTTGTCTTTGATGTTGCGGAATAGATAGACATTGTCTCGACAAAGTTTTGAAAGTACCAAAAAATCCGATAATCTAGTCCTTTTTGAAGATCTTCAACCGAAAGTTGAAAGATGACGTAAACATTTTGCTCATTCATTTAAATTTGCCATGACGTGTTTCAAGGCCTTACCGCATGTTCTACCGGGATCGTCCACGGGGTCTTGATCGATATAGCCGGGCAGACATGCGCAGCTGAAGCTCCCAACCGTGTTGTTGCAGGTAGCAAACGCCGAACAGTCGTTGGTGGTCTCGTTAGCGCACTCGTTGAAATCTTTGGAAAAACGCACACATTTTCGAAACAGTTTACCTTAGCTTTGTGTAGATATGTGTTGAGTGTACCTAAGAATTATCAGTTCATCAATTGCCTGTTCTCCTTTAGTCTTACATGCTTGTACTTACAACCTGTCTAACAATATGAATCATATAAAGACCATCAGCTGTATTCAGTTAAAGGGGTGGTTTGTCTTATCCAATTGCGTTTAAATATCGGTTTGAAGCTTTGCACATTACCTGAAGCTTAAGCTGTCAAGGAGACTCAATATCGCTTTAACGTTAACGCTATATACAGTACTTGAAACAATAACGGAATCTGGCTCGTTGCGAAATGCGTTGAATTGATCGATTTCCGTCATCATCAATATCAAATGGACGACCTTTATTGCACATTTTGATACACTGGGCTAAGTACAGGTCATAACAAAACATATTGAAAGTTACTAGATACGAAATAAATAAACATCACTTAATAGATCAGCTTCTCCTCGCTTTTCAGTTATAGCAGAAATAAAAGAACAGATGCGTCAGATGACCTGTAACCTACCCGAAACCGTGACGGTTCCCGGGTCAATGTCGAGCGGGTTGGACTGGTTCAGCGCCGAGGCCAGAGCGTTCGACAGGGCGTCGGTCAGCGCGTCGTCGGTGATGTTCTGGCCGACCGGCATGTCGATGGCGTAGTTGGCGACGACGCTGCCGGGCGAGAAGCTGATGATGGTGATCCTGATGACGATGATGATCGTGATGCGGAAAAGCTGCGTTATCTGAATGAGAAGGACAACAAACGCCGTTAAAGACTAGTCTCTGCTCTCTACTCTACCAGACTAACTACGCCAGCTATAGGGACTTTGCCAGGGGGGTGGGGGTGGCCACCAGAGGGTTTCATTTGCAGGCGTATCATCAACCTTACCGTGGACTGACTCTACTGGCCAATTAGTATTTTTTACCGACTTCTACGATCCTTACGCCCGTAGGAAGGCCTGGTGGAGGCTAGTTAAAGACATGGCACACAGCAGGAAAATCGATCGGACGACAAGTCCGCGACCCAGGCTAATTTCCGTCTCTTAAACTGTCGTCGAACCCAAGATGGTCACTTCTGATTTTCGATATTTCGTGTTTCATCTTGTCTCTACTGCCGTACATTTGTTATCGGACTGTTGCTTTATACACGTTTTTTTCTCCTTGTCAACCCTTAAAAGCCATGAAAAGCGACATGGTGACGACCGTTTGAAATGGCGATGGTCGTTTACGAGATAGACAACCGCGACGTCTGCGAGCTCTAAATGTTATTTTCGGCCGGTGTTCCCCCGAAGGGATAGGTCGACGTTCGCAGTTCATTGAGCTCCAGTACAATGTGGCAGATTTTTAGATTTTAAATATTCGCGACTCTCGGGCGATTTTTAAATTTCGCGCGCGGCGATCGACAAATATACGGCCGAAGCTCGTCGACTGTGTGGTATGGGCACTATGGACATTGATTTTGTGTCACATCAAAGGGCATCAGTTTTGGACACATTCAGGTGTAGTTTACCTTCATTACCCTTTGTGTTACCCAAGTAGCATTGATGCATAACTTACCGTCACAGTGACTTGCAGAGAAAGCGTCTGGAACGCAACTGAAGTTGGATTATTCAACGCAGGAGTGAAGGTACCCGGTAAGGTAACGGAGCCCTGGAGTCTATTCGACTCTGGAAGACAAAAAAACGAAATCACATCCTGCCTTTCTACAACATCAGAGAATAGCCAAACCAGTTATCCAACCCTCCAAATATCCTATTATACCATTTCCGCCTTGTATCATGGCGGTACACACCAGGACACACAAGCAAGCAAGCAAACAAACAAACAAACAAACAAACGAACACACCAACTGATTACAATACCCCCGTCTTCACGGAGGTAATAAATGTCCGTGCGTGTTGCTTACTGGTACAGACGCCGTTGTCCATGGTCCACCCCTGTCTGCAGTTGCACTCGTAGCCTCCGGCCGTGTTGGAACACCTCAGGTTGGCGGATCTGTCGCACACGGGGGCGTCCTGCTCTAACCCTTCCGCACACTCGTCGATATCTGCACAAATGATGGAATATCAATGTAAATGTGTGAAAATATATGATACATGGCATAACCAAGGCGTGAAAATACTTGCACAGAAAGCTTGACGAGAAAAAGATATATGTGCAAATAATGGGACAACACCAAAATTCCGTACGTAAGGTACGGGTTTTGCAGGGTAGTGGAAAAAACTTCAGAACTAGAAAGACTGATTGCATGAATATGCAGGACGTTTCCTCGGCTACAGACGTAGAACAAGTAGATGGTGATGATCAGGTTAATTGGGACAATCAACAGGATCTTAGCGTGTTTGAATATGTGGAAATTTTATTACTAAGGTGAAAAGAGTTGCACAGATATTTTGACGAGAAAATTGCTAGAATTGGAAGCTACATTGATGGCAAATGAAAATATGCTGAGAAACATCTACTCTAGCCTGGGCGCCATCCCATTACTACCGGGGCTCCTACAAGAAAGTTTTTTTAGGGTAGCGAGTGTAGGAGCCCCGGTAGTAGTCGGATGGCACACAGTTTACATCTACTCAGCCAATGATCTGGATGTGATCTATTCCTTGCCAATGTGTAAATCGTGCAGAAAGTTTCCTTTGAAAATTAAATGAAGAATGTTAAGGGCAATCTTAAAGCACACATATTCCTCTGTCTGTGAGGTAATGGAGGAAGCTAACCTTGGCAGTCGTGTCCGTCGTCAGTCGGCGAGCGGTACCCCTGCACACACACGCAGTAGGGAAGCTGCCCGTCCCCGTCGAAACAGTTGGAGTTGGCGCCACAGATACCGGCGCTGCATGGCTCTGTGGGCACAAAACAACGACATGGTGTTCTAACGGGTTTTCTTGGTGTAAGGCCAAGAGACCACTTCTGGGCACTGGGCTAAGTTGGTGGGAGATATAGGTGACTATACTAGGAGATGGTGGTGAATGTTGGTTTTGAAGGCTTGTGGGTTTTATTTCGGAGAGAAACACTTGCCAGGGAGAGAGTGAACATTTGCTGTATAAGGACTTTGATAGAACCCAACGGTACGCTTGAAAGCTACAGATCTTAATGGTGATTGGTTGTTGTCAACTGGACTGTGTTTCAGAGACAGGAATATATTCTCATTTTCGACTGTCCATGCGGCCTTTTTCGGGATGAATGGCCCAATACTTCGAACACATGCGATGTCGTGACAGTAGTACATACGCAGTGCACAGTCTTTCTCAGGAATCTCTATGCAGAAGTCGTTGTTGTCCGCCCCGTAGTCGTGGTACGACTCCAGCAGGCTAACCGTCAGGCAGATGTGGGTGTACAGCTGGCACTCTGCCGCGTCTGCAAACGCCACTTGGACCTGGCGACAAAAGCAACCTCATTGGCAAGAACTTGCACCATTGCTTCGATTTCAAAATAGTTTGATGCACTCTGTACAAGCGAGAGGACGGAATATGCATGAATGAATGGTTTATTTGCACAGAAGCATCGTTAAAACAATTCGCAGCCAGTAGGCTGAATTCGCAGCCAGTTAGCTGAATTGCATGTTTTTGTACAGAGTAATCGTTTTTTACACATAAAACTATAAAATTATAAGTAATGAATATGACGTTTAAATGTGACAGCATTTCAAAAAAGATCATTGACGTCATCGAAAGATCATTGAGAGATCAATGGAAGACAGTTAACCTTCTCCCTGCCAAGGTAGCCGTTTGTCACAAAATCTGTATTGTTTATGGGTTCGGCAGCAGGGAGAAGGTTAGACAATCTGTCATATTCTTAGTCTCTGACTCTGTAGAATCCCCTCGCAAACAGTTATCAGTATGTAAATTCCTCTTTAAGTTCGCGGTGATTTATATTCGCGGTAGGGAGAAAATGGAGTGTTCGCAGTGGTTTTAAGTTCGCGGTAGCGCTAAATTCACACACTGTACAGTAATGGAAACACCGGTTTTAAGTTCGCGGTTAAGCGGTCTCCGCGAAAACCGCGAACATGAAAACCACCGCGAAAACAATACGTGGTGCAGAGAAAGTCACGGACAGCAGTAGATAGTCACCTGTGGTCCAGAGAACCAGGTCCTCCCTGCACTTGCCAGTCCGAGCCTCAGCGACACCCTACTGTCAAAGTCCACCGTCACATTGACCTCCTTCATGGCCGTGGCGTCCTCCAGGTTGGCGGAGTTGGTGATGTACGCGCTGAAGCCGAAGTTGCCTTGAGCACTGGACAGGGGAGCGTCAGCAAGGGAACCTATGGGAAATATCTCTCAAATCAGGTTGAATGTGTCACGTAGATACACGCCCAATGACGTGTCATTGCATCAATACCATTAATTTGACTTAGATGCCAAACGGTACCATGTGATGTCATTGTTAATGCGTGCTGTTGGTGTGCTTTGATATTCAGTTATTGCCTTTGGGTGAATACATGCACGCTAGAGGTGACTATCTTACGGGATGAAGATCTGAATAATCCTGAATGCTCCATAACGTTCTTTTGCCATGCCTATACTACTCTTCAGTCTATGTTACATAACAGCTACTACAGCATTGCTGACTTTTTCACTTACAATGTTAAAGGCCTTGTCAATTTTCGAAACTACGTTTAAAGCAGAGTTGAAAAGAATCCACATGTAGATATAGCTTATAATGGAATATTTTAAACTACCAGTGCTTAGACAGAGACTGATGAAGTGAATGGTGTTCAAGAGATGACATGATCTGAGCGAAACATGACATTCGTACTGAGAACCAACTTCCCTTACACCGAAGAAATTGTAATGCTGTAGGTACAGTTAAATCATGGGGGATGTCTGTAGGGGAGTGTTTGGAAGCGGCGCCTCCTTAGCCTGAGTACCAGCCTTTCTAGCTTCCGTACGCTACCCAAGCGGACTCTGAGCTTGGGTAGCGCAGCGGAGCTAGGGTAGCGGACGGAAGCTAAAAAGGCTGGCACTCAAGCTAGCGCCTCCTGCGCCATGTTGTATTTCTGGGATTTCTGTAACTACGGGGTGGTGTTAGTGAGTATTGCAAAGAAAATTCTGAACCTAGGAACAGGGTTAGACAATGTGTTGATGATGATCATGATGAGTTTTTTTGTGTACATGTCATGGTTGGTTTTTATTAGTTCATGTCATGGTCATGTTTAGTTCACGTCAAGGTTAGTTTTTGTTAGATCACGCCATGGTTAGTTTTAGTTCGTGACATTGTTAGTTTTTTCGTTCACGCCGTGGCTAGTTAGTTTTGTTTTTAGTTTACCTCGTGGTTAATTTTTTTTAGTTCATGCCATGGTTAGTTTTTTTTAGTTAATTTTATGGTTAGTTTGATTGTACCGAGACGGCATGGTTAGTTTTTGAGTAAAAAATCGAGTTGATTTATGTGTACACGTCAGAGTTATATAATTATCTTTTTGAGCTCACGCCATGGTAAGTTTGTGTTCACCGTTAGTTTTTGTGTACAGGGATATTTTTGTCGTAAACGTAGGAATTCGTTAAGTGCACGTGAAAGTTAGTTAATGAAAAATATTTGATGTGAAGATGATGAAATAAATTCGTTCTTTCCTGACCACGAGCGTACTTACAATCCACGTAGGTGGAGTTACTGTCCTTGCACGTTTGGCCAGCTGACGGATTGTCTGCAAGTTGTCGTCAATAGGCAGAAAGTTGAAGCAGCGTTAGGTGCACCTCAGGCGCCAGGCAATAGCGCCGGGCAGAAGCACATAGTACAATACAAAGCATCGTCGCATGCATAGCATCAAGAACACAAGAACAGACAATTGTGCATGCATCGTACATCTATAGCAACGATGCGCTAGCATAAGTTGCAACCACTGCGAAGCGCACTGGATAGTCAAGTTGCACTACACTTTTAACAGCTTACTAGAATGTATTTTTGCCAGTTAAAGGATTGATATTTCAATTGCATATTCAAGTTCCAGTAATCGTCATTGTAGCAATGAAAGTACGCAATGAAAGAAAAAGTTAAGCGAACCATGAAAGGGGGCCTCCGAAACACTGCTGAAAATATTTCTAGGGAGGAACGGTATTTACAAATTTTACACAGCAGGACAATATGGCAACAACTATTGATTTTTTTTATATATCTTCCTCTCCATTTGAAGGGACAAGGCGTTACCTGTGCCGTTGTTGGCGACAAAGAACTGCAGAGTGACATCAACAGGGACCGCGGGGGAATATACCTGCAAATTGGAGAGAAGATATCATCATATATCAGTGCTACTCGTTGATTAAACGATATCAATCAATTGGTTCTAATATACTTGTCGATTCCACTAATTTGCATGGTAATAATATTACTCATTTTCGTGCTTGTATTTCGGCACCACATTCGTGAGGTGACCAATGAGAAAGTACAACCTGGAAAACGCACCAAGGTACTCAGCTTAGATAAAAGACGAACAAAAACGTAGAAGGCCTGTCTGTACCGTGTAAGCAATGGTTAGTTTTTGTATTAACAGCTAAGCAGTTTGCAAAACGTAAGTACTATCAAATACCGCTATCAAAATGTAAACAAGAAGAAAAATACGAATCATACGTGAAGGCTCTCTCGCAGGATCCCCAGGTCGTCCACAAAGATGTCGACGGTCGGGACGTCCCCGAAGGCGCGGATATCGGTGTTGAAGGAGAGTGAGCCCGCCTCGGCGCCGGGGAACCCGCCCGCCCGGACCTGGGTGAACAGGAAGTCCTGGAGGTCGACCCGGACGGACCTGGACACGACAATCCTCAGGTACACGACGTACCCGACTCTCCTAGAAGATGGGAGGGGTATGTCAATGAAGGTTAGATATCCAGGTAATAAGAAACGCAAGGTAACAGTTATCAAGCAACTGGATAAAATTTGGGAAAGGGCAAAGGTAATTTCAAGTTAGTCCAGTTTCAGGGGTTCCTTTCAGTTTGATTCTAGCATGAAAAGTCATCTGTGTTGGTAGAGGTTACCATAAGATAAATTCTAAACCTCAACTTCCACCATGATAAACATGAATTTTCATTGAATTCCTCACCATTTGAAGGCGTTGACGACTTGAGCATAGTAGATCCGGGAATAACTTTCTGAGGAATTCACAAGTGTGTAGAACTGGCGAGAGAAAGTGAGAGACTTGTCATATGACCTATACATTACCTATGGGGTTTGAACATAAAGTTATTTTAACACAGCCAAAGTTTTGTACCTAGTAACGTTTCTACCGAAATAAACTTGAATGAGAATATGCGTTATACCTGTCGTAATATCTCGTTCTGGTAAGCGAAGATGATGTCGATAGGTTGTTCACTCGGAAGTGTGTTCGCCATGAAAACGAAACGGGCATAGAAAGCCTGGAAATCTGTAGGTATGCAAGAAAATAACCTGTTCTTAATTAATGGCAACAAACAAAAGTCTTGACGCTCCTCTGTCCTAAATAAAGAGGAAACAATGTCAGTGTACGGCACACCAAAGTATTGCAAATCAGTAGAGACAGTATGATATTGCAACTAAAGATCTAAACTTTGGTTTGACTAGAATTCTAGAAGTGATTTTTACTACAAGGAAGTGCCTCTATTTATTTATGAATATTTCAGACATCAGTTTAAGGAATTCAAGTATCATGAGTCGTCGTTGAAGGTTAGACATCCGGGTAATAAGATACGCCAAATAGCAGTTACTCAAGCGATCGGAGAGAATATGAAAATTTCCAAATTTTATCCAGTTGCGTATCAGGTATCTTAAGTATTATTTTAAGGAAACAATGGTAAAATGAAGTGTGAAGTTCTGACCTGATGGCACCAGTAGCGATGACGACACGGCGTGGAACTGGGAAGGACCGTTGTTGCTCCACGCCGTTAGGAGCGCCTCCAGCGAATACGCCCCGGACTGCACCGAGAACGCGACTTGGGTGTAACCCGACGATCTGAGGTACGGGAACATTCAACATGAAGGGTTACACATCATCAAAGGTTGGCAATAATACAGGATACAACACACACATTTACAACTCAAAATATTGGCATATTTGAATATCAATCAACCGTCATTTGTGTAATTTTGCTATATAGTTCAAGTGACGCTACCAGAACTACTATTTCACCAAATGTTATTGATACGGGGTATTGCAAAACATTAAATGATACTCACGTGTCATTCCGCGTTTGAAGAATGTTGACCGTTTGAAAGCCATCCACGCCCGAAAAAATGTCGCTGAGCTATAAGATTCATAGATACACACCGAGGCATTAGTGTTTCATAGATCTTAGCCATTTCATTATGAGACATGTATTGTGGCAAAAAAACACACAATATCAATTGAATACAACATTTATTAATCTTTAAAACATTTTGACCAAACTTAGAGACCAAACGGAGTTTTAGAATTCTACTCGGTAGTGTGTCCACCTCTTCACAACTTTTGAGGAAAGAGAAACAGCCATGATGTTACATCGAAACATACAAACCCATGCAGTTCTTATCGACACCGCCAGGGACCCCGTATCTTAATCTAGACAGCGGTAGCCGAGACCTACCCACACAAAATAATCACAGAGATCCGATCCTTACATGCTTTACGTCTTTCAGATATAATTCTCATCACCAAACACACGTTCGAAAATATAACCTCCTTGTCAGAGATAACAAGGTGTAGCCTTCCCTAGGGAATGCGTTCGTGGAATTCCCAGAATATTTCCAAACCAACCGTAGTACTATACTAAAGGCTCCGCCCCTGAGGCGTCGCCAAAAATCTAACAGTCTATTTCTGGTCACTGACCTGTGTCAGTACCCCTTGCTCCAGCGCTACGTGTGCGACAGAGGTGACGTCATCGAAGTTGCTAACGTACCGCTGAGCCACCTGCAGCCATCCGTACGACAAGACGCCGACTGGAACAAGAAATACATGTACGTCTTGCTTTTTAGCTGTGTTCTATGATCAAACAAAGCCAATTCAATCTGCAGCAACCCAACTTCAGAGAAAGCGAAAATCCTGAAGATCTAGAGATAACTTTTTGTCATGACGCGGTAGAATTGCAATGATTGGTCACTTTTCTCATTATCAAAGTGGTACAATACTGTTAAAAGACAAGGTAGAATTGTCTTGTATCTATCTGTTCTTTAACCGAAGTACTCGAAGCAAAGCAAACATAGAAAACCAAAAGAACCCAGAACACTAGTCACTACACACACCGTTGCCGAATCGCGCAGGCAGCCTGTTCCTGAGGTCCACAAACCCCCTGGTGTTCCGTACCGACCGGAGTTGGCCGGAGGAATACCCGACTATGTCCTGCAGCGCTCCGCGATCGGCGGTGGGACCCAGCGCAACGCCGTACACCACCACGCCGAGCTGACGAGCGAAGTGCCCGGCGAACGACAGGGTGATGTCCCCGGACGAGTCGTCTGAGCCGGTGCTGAACGCGATGATGATTTTCGGGACGTCGGGCCGGCCGGCCTGGAGTAGCCTTCCGACGCTTTCGACGGTCGATCTCGCCAACCCCCTGCAGTATGCAAAACAGGGAGCCTCATTTTTACTCAGATGAGATGTAACGTTATGGTATGGCTCTATAGGGTTGCTGGGCTTGTTGGATCCATGCTATGCAAAACGCCATCCATGATCATAAGAACGAAGTTGTGCTGTCTTTAGATATGCAAGTTGGCGAAAACCAACATTTTGCAGAGGATAAAAGAAATATGGGAAAAAGACGCTTGGCATGTATCTTTAGCCCACCAACATGACTGATTCTAGATGACGTCACAATCACGTGACTACAAACACCCTATATGGAATACGTTACTTACATTGTGTATTGCCCTTAATTCCAGTCCCAACAAGTAGGGCAGCTTATATAATAATAATAATAATAATAATAATATCAGGTGTATTTGCAGCCAGTGCCACAGGCAGGTACCCAATGTGTAGGGTAATGAGGCATGGAATAAGGAAACACATACCGTCCGCCACCTTGCTTGGCGAGGGTCTTTAGTGCCGCCTGCAGGCCAGCCACGTTGGCAAAGTTGTCGGAGTTGAGTGATGACGTCGGTCCGTCGCTGTACTGCTCCACCATAACTCGGGCGGAGTCGGTCCCCAGTTTAAACTCAGCCGCCATCTTTCCCACGAATGACGTCATGGCGCTGAACTCGGCGTCCGTGGTGTTGTCGGACCCGTCCACCAGGAACACCAGGTCTACCGGCATGTCGTACAGCGGCACTGGAGGGGCGGGAAGAACGAATGATTGAGTGAATGAATGAATGAGATGAATGAATTAATGAAGGAATGAGTGATTGAGTGAGTGAGTGAATGAGAAAGTGAATCAATGAATGAATCAATAAATGAGTCAATGAGTGAATTATATTAGTGCGCGAATGAGCGAGGGATTGAGTGAGTGGGTGGGTGAATGAATGAGTGAACGATTGAGTGACTCATTGAAAGCATTGATGGAGGAATGAGTCAACAGGAAATGCACTTAAACATATTGTGACACATTTCCCTGCTTTGCTGTACTTAACTTATGAAACCATTACCCTCAATGACAGTACATATCATGATTTTTTTCTGAGCGCAAGGCACTGAAATGACGAAAAACGCTAACACCAGAAAACTTACGATCAGCGTCAAGGGTGAAATAACCGGCGTCTACGAACAGTTCTCCCAGCTGTCCCGAGGCGACAGCAGTCCCCATGGCGGTCTGGACTGACGTCACGGCGCTGGGCGCGACCATGACACGGAGTGTGGCCTGGATGTTAATCCCCCTGTACGGGAAATATCACACTGTTAATCCGGGGAAGGGCATTCTGGTTGGAGCTTCATTCGTCTTTCAGAAGGGACGTGAAATGGAGGCCCCGT